>WJFB01002520.1:0-18689 GCA_009870185.1 Pygmarrhopalites habei
CGAACTCTTTGGCTTCATAGTGATATCAATTTCAAGAAAAAATTCCAAAAAGTAAAAAAGTTATTCGACAAGAAAGTTGTGTCCTCTACTCTGGCCCAGCCTGTACATTTGTTACTAATTTACACAGGTACGAGCATCCAGTGTAGCCGACACTGGATTCTGGCTGTGGATATGGAGCATGGGAGTAACAGCGCGTAAGCGGAGACATGGAGGCCGAGGAACAGCAGTCCAACGACAAAACATAATAATTTATATGATATAATGATATAAACAGCTCATTGCTCATACACACTCGAATGTACATTACAAGTTGAGTGAGGACTCTCACACACTCCCCCTCTCACTCTCTTATCTCCACACACAATTCAACCCCTTTAATTATTTCTTCTCAAGCGACTCATTAAAATATCATAGAGAGAGGGAGAGAGAAAAAACCAAACACTAAATCATCATATCAAGCCAACCGTCCCGTCCACACTTTTACAGCCATTTAATCCCCCCTCCCATCATACAAATATACAAATGTGTACTACTACACTACACAGTGTGTGTGTGTGTGTGTCGTGTGTGCTTCCCTGCCAGAGTGTACAATGTTTTTGAGTGGAGGGTAAGTGTGCCTGTTGTATTTATAACATCACACTTGTATTATTTCAATAATGACATTATTATAATGATACTTTTGTACCCTGTGCGTACATGCGTGTGTGTGTTTCGATTGACCATTGCAAGGACTCATTAGGGGATTGCCTACACACACACAGACATCACATCATACTTTTCACTGTCACAGTTTAAGAGTAGGAAACCAAAACACGACTCTCCGTGTCACAGTCACGGGAACAAAAACAAAAACCAAGTGAAAAGGGTTTAACCCAGAATATAACCAAGGACCATCAGAAACACGAACTACTTTTCCTCGTTAATTAGTCAATTACTAATTACCAGTGTTTATTTTTGATGTCTAATTTGTTCGAAGTCTGTCAGGGAGAGAGAAAGGAGGGGGAGGATCCGTGTGAGTACACATATTGTATTGTACAGTGAAACATTATTCTCCATTTTCAAATTTCCCCAAGTGGGCTTTCTTAATTCTTTTGCTAATTCCTAATAAATCATGAATAATTAAGCAGCCCCAAATGTGAGAGGAGTGAGTGTGTGTGTGACATTGTACTTAGGAGTTTAAAAGAGAGAAAGGGAGTGAAATAAAAGATATTGAAATCCAAGTCGGTGTGTGTGTGTTGCTCTCAAGGAAATTAACACCAACACCACATTTTTCATGGAGATTAACCATGAATGAAGGGAAGAAGAATAGGGAAAAATGTTCCCAGTCTTTTCTCTGTCTCTTCCTTTTCTCTATCTCGTTATGTAAGTACAATGAGCCGAATTTGTACTGAGAGAGAGAGAGAGAGAGAGAAGGAGGAGACGACCTGAGAGTGCAAAGATTCACAATGCCGGTCTCTGTCTGGTCTGTCCTCGTGCTTGGGTGCAGTAAGCAGTAAATTATTTAGCAGTCTCAAGCTAATACTCTAATGGCTAATGCCTCATGACGTGAACACAAGACTTCCAAAAATTACAACTATAATAATGTGTGGAAATATACTCTCAATATCCCTCTCTTCCTATAACTACATAAAGAGTTATCATAGGACAGATCACATGATCTGTACTTGCATTAGAGAGAGTTGGAGATGCAGAGATAGAACGGGGGATACGTAATGTATGGAAGGAGAAGAGCAGCCATGGCAAAAGCAGACAGAAAGGAGAAGATTCAGAGACAATTAGCTCAGTCTTGTCGCGCTGTTACACCTACTCACTCACGAATTTAAGGCCATACACACGAAAACTATTTAAAGCCAGACGCTACACACACACACTCTCTCACAGACACACTTTATAAAATGCAAGAGAAGAGAGGGGTAGAGACAGACAGGGTAAAAACACAAGGAGAAAAAGCTAGAATAAGTCTATTGTTATATTCACCCATACGTTGAGATATCGCTCTAGTGTGTTGTGTGAAACCTTTTGAGTCTGTATCAGTCTCTCCCTTCGTGTTAAATCTTTTATATATGGTTGTATTAAAGCACCATCACACACACACACCGTCTCAGTCAGTTTATAAATATAGTTTTTCTACCTGCTTTTTTCTCTCCTCTTTTTCTTTCCCCTTCTTCCCTATAAATAAATATTTAAAAATATGTAGTCAATATTCTTCCCAGACACAAAGTACACACACACACGCACACAGGGGCTGAGAGAGAGTGACGATGGTCATTACTGGAGAAGAGGTGACTAAGCCCGATTTTAAACCATATTATTCAATCTGGGTAAATAATTTGATCCAAATTTGATATTCCCCAATTTATGACAGTACAGTAGAGACAGTAGAGTGTGTGTGTGGGTGGGAGGGAGACCACCTAGACTACACCTAGACAAGTGGAATAAATATAAATAAACACGGACACGTAATGTAGACAGTAGCTTTTCTCTCTGTCTTGATTCATTGATTCGTATCTCTCTGTGTGTGTCTGTCTCTTTCACAAAATTATGAATGTGAAAACGGTGTGGATTCTGAATATCACATTGAGTCACACACACACACGAAGCACACAGAGAGATAAAGAGGGTTTCAAGTATATTATTATTAGTATTCATATTCACATTTCTATTCATCCCATCATTCATGAGGTGCTGGAACTGGAACGGAAGCATGCACTCTCAGTCCATTCAATTTGAGATTTTCATTAATAACTACCTAACCTACCACTCCATATGTACTCCATTCTTAAACCTTATGGTTTAGTTGAACATATTTTCCGTCCCTGGGTTTCCCATACTGTACATCGACATCAAATACAATTTTTTATAAAAATTACAAAATTTTTAAAAAGGGTGGAAGGAGTGGGGAACAATTAGGACGTATATAGAACAGTTATTATATTTTTTTATGGAACACATTTTCAAGTGTGTGAGTTTTCAAGTTGGGGAATCTGGCAGGGCTGTGATGATTACAAAAAAAGATAATACTAGGCACACACACACTTCCATCCCTCTATCATATTTATATTATTTTCATATGTACTTTATTTTGTCCTCCCGGTTAAAAAATGAAAAAAAATGTTAAATACTAATAGGCATCACACACACACACACTCTCTCTCTCTCTGCTGTGGGGTGTCTGTCTGACTGTGATAAATCAAGCATGATAGAGCAAACATCAGTGATAAAGGTTCTCCTCCTTCTGATAATCAGCATAATAATCGTAAGCTCCCCTTTTCATTCATATTTTTTTAACCTACTGCCACACTGAGCACACACACACACAAACACAAATCAAACTCGAGTGTAAACAACTAAATGAGTTAATACAGGAAGAGGATTATAATATTATATTATTATTACACGAAAGTAGAGGAGAGGGAGAGAGACAATTTTTTCTCAATCAAATCAGTATAAATACCCACGTACAGTGTATGTGTGTGTGTGTGGAGCTCAAGTGGGAACAAACCATTAAAATCCATTAGATAGACATACGATGACGATCAAAAAAAATTATGGTTTAAATGACTTTGATAGCAAATGATACACATTTTTTTTAAAATAAAATTTATTATTAAATTATATGGAGGGAAGGAAGCATGTTCTGGGAAATTTAGATACAGTATCATAAAAATTTGTTTTAACACACACACACATAATGATGAGAGAGAGAGAGAGTCACCGGCTCACGATCCCATACAATCACACTCAACTCACCTGAACCAAAGCTGGGGTCTTTTGAAGGACTTGAAGGTAAATCGTAAATGATGGTGTTAAAAAAAGCGTGTGCAAGGTAAATTCCAATTTGTATAGGCCAACGAGTGTCACTCTCAGTGGGGAGTGACACTTGGACCAGGGGGAATTGTATTGTAGAAATTTTTCATTGGAAATTTGTTGACAAACAATTATCGACGAATGACAAGAGAGTTGATAGGAGGGAAACTTTATTATTATTAGAATCCATTATATAAAAATGTGGCTTGTGGTGTGTGTGTGCCAGAGAGAGAGAGAGAGAGAAAGATAAAGGAGAACTGAGTCACAAATTCTGTTCTCTCTATCCATACAACACACACTCACTCTGTAAGACAAGACTGGAACTCAATTAACTTGAAATTTAGCAAGTGTAATTTTAAATATGTCATACAAACCATGTTTATAGTTAAACCCTGGAGCTTTCGACGTACTCCATTATGCTACACACGTTCTATTCCTTAACAGAGAGAATTCAGTTGAAAGAGATTCAATTGAAAAATGTGTGAGTCAGGATTTTGACACTGAATTTGAGACATTTAAGCAAAAATTCCCGTGAATTTCCTCCCCTCATAAAAATTTTGATTTAAAAGTCAACTCATTCCCCACCCCACACACACACATTTCACACACACCACACACGTAGTGTACGGTACAAAAGAAAAAAAGGGCAGAGAAAAATGTCATTCATCTTTCCCTGGATATGTACTCGTAATAATAAGTGAAGAGTCCCTCGGAACACAACAACAAAAACGACAGGAGAGTGAACACATGGCAAATGGATCTGCTGAGCCACACACACACACACAAAATAGTCACATTTGCGAATGACAGGAGTAAAATGCATGGTAATAGTGACAGTCAATAGCACTAAAGAAAGGAAGAGACAAACCAAGGGAAGGGAATGACATTGGAAATTGGCACAGTTTTTTTTGAAAAAAAATTCATCTTACTACTTTGATTTTTTGAATCTATACACTTTTTTGCAAATTTTTTGCAAAGTCAATAGATCCTGTGGTAAAATGTTTACAAAGGAATTTTTCTTAATAGCTGAGGTCGTGGAGGGAAGAAGAAGAGAAGAGGAGGAGGAGGAAGAAAAGAATACAATATTTATAGTGGTAATTTAATTTTTTCATGGGCAATTATCTACTCTATGGATTGTGAATATTTTTATATGCTACGTGGAGAAGAAGACCTTTGAACAAATTCCCGTGAACTATTATGACCCACTGTAAAAGTGATTATTACCGTAGTATATCTTGTAACAGAACATTTATCTACTATTTGCAAAAATCCAAGGATTTTCAAACCAGCAAGACTTGGAGAGTCTTTTTCCATTAACCAACACGCCCGCCATTCCAAAAGATATTGCCAAAATTATCACCCCCTCAATTTGAGGCGATACGGTATTTTTTTCTTTAATAGTATTAAGGACCAAAGGAATTTTTACTCTTTCTATCTCTCTCTACATATTATAGTTATAATACAATAATATTCATATTTTATGGATGTGCGGTGAACTACATGAAATAAAAGAAGCAACTGAAGCGGATAATTGCGAATAGTGCACACACACACACATTAACTTGGTTACTAAAATCATTTGTTTATATGTACGACCATTAGTCACACACACATTTTTTGACTTTTTTATAATTTCTTTCTGATTGAGGTTTCACTCGACTCAAAAAATCTGGTATCTGGTTGCAGAATTTTGTGCTGGTGCAGAATGCATGTTCGTAATTTGAGAGGTCTAGTTTAGTAAGTAGTGAGTATGTATGTATGTAGTTTCCGTTTCACAAGTCAGTCACTTTTACACCAGTCAACTTGGAGTAAAACGGGCGGGACTTCACATTAATAAATATATTGGTTGTGTGTGTACCCTCCACACACGCATTCATACATACAGAGAGCATTGTTACTTCAAAAAATATATAAAAAAATTATTATAGATCACAAGAAAATAATAATACGACATGTGTACTCGCATGTGTGAGTGTGTATTCTATTAGTGACCCTATAAGAAAAACTCCACTCTACTCTACTCTAATACATTACAATTTTTAGTGTATAAACTGTCCTAGATTCCATTCCCTCCTTTGTTCTCCCTCTCTTTTTTTAACTATTGCACATTGTACAGTATCAGCAAGCTCAGTAGTCACACACGCGTATATATAACACACAGGCAAAAGCAGGAGCTGTGTATTTATTCTGTGGCCACATCATCATCATGTTAGGCCAAAAAAAAAGTTCAGAGGAGTTTGCAAGAGAGTTTCTATATATATAAGAGAGAGAGGCAGAGAGGGAGGGAATGACGACGGATAGAAACCACAAAGAGTTTTAACACAGAAAAGTTTTAGAGACACAAGGGAAAAGACACCAAAAGTATTTGTTTCCCCTCATTTGCACTGTGTAAAAAATATACAAGTTAGAAAGAGGGAGGGAGACCATTTTTGCGGCCACTATAAGCTAAAACTAAACTAACGATAAATTAAGCTAAATGTAGACTCCAGTATTATTGTTATAATATTAAACACACACACAAAGAGGGAGGTACAACAAGGACGTTGTAGTGGTGATAAGCCAGAGTAAGAAATGTTAACTAGTATACTACTGTACAGTCTGTAATGTAAGTATTAAGTACCTTTAGTAGTAAACCGTGTGTGTGGATCATTAAAGGATTAAGGTATTACTATACTTGTATCCTGTGTGTGTCATGGAGAGAGAGAGAGAGTCTGCAAAAAAGGGTAACCATTAAGAAATTGTACACGCAATGTAATCACACACACACTACCCCCTCCTTCTCATCGTAGTGTGTGTGTGTGTGTAGTAAGTAGTAAAATATTAAAAAAAAGTTATTGCAAATTATGGAGGCCGTCAGTTGGGGGAAGAGGATATAGTTGAATAGTGTATAATATTATAAATTAAATGAAGCTACACACACTGATTTGTTTTTTTTGAAGAAAACATACTGACAGAGATATGCTGTACAGCAGACTGGTCGTTTGTCGTATGTCTGTACGCACAATTTTTGTTTACCTCGGTCTGGGTTGTCTTGGGTAGTGAAAAGGGGGGAAACGTGCAATAACTTGTGTGCTCATGTTTTATCATCATTTTTGTTTGCAATTCCTTTACTCAAACTCTCTGTCTTCCCTTCCTTCCCTCCCTGGTCCTTCTTATCCTTTGTCTTTTTTCTTTGTCTATCACTATTTTTTTTCTCTTCTACATTTCGACTCACACAGTGTGAGTCACACTCTCTCCTTTCATTGTCAGCCTCTCTCTCTTGCTGTGTCTATTTCCCCCCATCAACTGAATCTCTTCCATCTTCTTTGTACTGTGCTATTTACTTTGCCCAAATCCTGAGCAATATCACACCCATGACACTATCCAACATTTCCATCAGAGTCAATGCAAAAAAATCAAAGACAGTCCAAACTTTCTACTACACAGTACATATATCTCAAATGTCTATACTCAAGTACATACCTTCGTATAGACACAAGGCAATACTTTATTAATACCGGGTCAAAGATGCACAAGTAGGACAGACAGTAACATTTCTGGACGGCCATTTAATTGGGCTAATCATAGCAATTTAAATAAATCCAGGTAAATGAGAAAATTGCTCATGTGTTTGCCGTGTGCTACGCTCAGTGTCAACGAACTTCGGGTTCATACACTCAGTCAATTCTCAAGTGTCTCTTCTGTCTGTATGGTATGAGTGTGTGGATGACAGAGTGAGAGCACAATAAAATTATTATTGTCACCCCCTCCCCCCACTCTCATCATAATGCAGTTTGAGACTCAGTTTGAGACTTGGAATTTTGGTGTACTTTTAAAAGGGGTTAATTGAGCATTTTTGTACACACACTATGGATGGTGGGGGTGTATGAAGACAGCAAAAAGAGTGCTGTACTCCACACGCACATAGACACACACTGGAGAAATTACTGTTGGAAAAGTTTATAAATATTCCAATTCCACGTCGTCCACGTCCGTAACCCCCCAACAAAGAGAGAAAGGGAGGAAGGAAAAAGACATTGACTGTAACACACACACAGCTCATTGTTACACACACACGATTTATATTTTGATGTAGTGATACATTGTAATTTGTACTATTCTGAATGAACGAGGAGGACCATGTATGTATTTGACGACGCATTGTGTGTGTCTGTCTCAAAATCCGCATAGCTATATAATGTGGATTGAATTGAGTGTATAGGAAACCAACTGTGACTTATTAATGAGAATGACAGGGAGACTCACCTCAAACTACTTTAAGTTCTGTCTCCTCTCCTCTCCTCCTTCTCTTCTTCTCCCAATATGCAAGTGTCCTAACATTGATACATGTACATAATAATTACAATAGGGTGGTCATTGAGTGTGTATGTACAATATAAATAAATAAATGTACAGAGACGAGGTTGTGTAATGGAAAAAACTATTTTTTAACAATGAACAGACTCTCCTCCACAAAGAGTGACTGACTGGATGAAAGAGTAGTGTGTTGTGTGTGTAGTACGTGTGTGTGTGTGTGTGTAAAAAACGCGTGCGATGAACAACTGTTCCATGTTCAACTCTCCTCCTCCTCATCCTCTCTCATATTTGTTATAATATAATAAGGTTGAGCTATAATAATATAGTTTTTACTTACGTTAAAGTTTTGTGAGTGAAATTAGAATAATGTTAAAGAAGAAAAAATGAACAGATGAACACATACAGACAAAGGAAAGGTTGTACACCATCACATTCAAATGGAAATACACTTTATCTCTCCATTTTTTTGCTTTTGGTTAATAGTCTACATAAATACGCTTGTGTGTATATGTGTATATATATAAATACAGGTAGACGGTTTGTGCGTGTGCACAGGTGTTGTTACCATCCAGCAATATGTAATATTATGTGTGTATGTCTTCACTGATTACATTAACAATCATAAGTTTGTTGTCGGAGAGAGAGAGAGAGAGAGAAAATGCAGTAGTAGATTATGTATTGGAGAATAAGTACACACACACAAAGTCCTTAAACTGTCTAGTCGACAGTATCTCTCAAGTGAGTGTTGTGGAGTACACACAGTGTCTAGCCAGAGAGTTAAAGCACTCTTCGTCCAATGTTAATAGTCACTGTGCATACTATTATCATTTTTCTATTATAATATGCACATTATGATTTTTCCAACATCATAAATTCATTGTCTGCATCTCACGTACCCTTTCCTGTCTCTCTCTCTTTGCTCTTGCTTTACCGACCAATTGTCCATTCATCAACATTCATCATCAACTATTTTAACTGTGAGGATCCACGTAGACCCAGACAGACTGAACTGTGTGTGTCTGAGAGAGAGAGAGAGAGGGAATGGCCTTTACCTTTAACAACTTTTGCACATACTGTTTTCACCCCAAAGCAGGAGCATCAGAAACTCAAAAATTGTTTCAACATGATCATCATATCTGTAATTATAATAAATTTGATATTTACCATCTGTTTGTTTATGCTCATTCAATTATCCAGCCTCCCTGTGTGTGTCTGTCTCTCTAAAATATAAATATTCATTGTTCATCTCTGAAAAGGGAATAAAATGAGATTACACGGTAACACAGCATTCAAATGGGAATATTAATTAATACAGACACTAATGTAAAAGTGTAGCATAATTCCAAAAAAAATAATTTTGGGACAGCATGAAATCCCACTTTCCTCTTAATTCACAACCATCAACCCAATTAAATTGTGAACAAAGACGGACATATCCTTTTTGCACCTTTTTTTCAGTGGTATGCAAAATGTGACAGGTATGTATGTACTATGTACCCTTGGAAAATTGGTGTAATTAAAAAATTTTGCAAATTAAACGAAACAGTTTACATCACTCATCAACTGGATTTCTCGTGATGACTGACAGTGTCCGTTGAGTCTTTTTTTCTAAAAAAAATGATGTTACACAATTAACAATAAAAATAAATTCCCACGACTGGAAGAGGGAGAACAACTTTCTCAGGTATTCGACTGTCAATAAACTGTATTGTATAAGAGAGGGAGAGAAATATTTATTTTGATCAACTTGAGAGAGAGAGAGCTGTTGTTCAAAAATTTGACCGTTTGCGTAATGGAGAAAAAAAGACAGTTGTACAAAGAGACTTTTTAATATAAAGTTGATATATTTACTCCTACTTGAGTTAGACGCCTGCATTTCCTTTTTCTTCACAATCCAGAAGGAGGAGGAGTAGAGGTTACAGGTAAATAATAATAGAGTTTATGTGAGTGTGTGTGTGTGGACTAGGGCTAACTCAATTATTTGATTTATTTTTGTTGTCCCCTCTCACACACATCCTAATAATCTATCGTTTACTCATCCAAGGTTCACCAGCAACAGTGACAACATAGCAACAGTTTGTGTGGAAGTTAATATCGTTTCACACCCTCTTCTTCTACCAAATTTTTGATCCGTTTTTTTCACAAACATTCCTGCTTCATCTGACTTTTTTCTCTTTATCTTACAACGTGCGTGTGTGTGTGGGTGTAAAATAAGAAATATACCTGCCTCCACACACGTATTATCGTCCACTCTCTCCCTCACACTCACTATCTTGTTATCAAGTTATCGTTCAAAAAATGTCTACAGTTCTTTCATATTTATATTTACATGACTTATGGATTGTGTCATCGGAGGAGAAGAGAGAGAGAGTAACTTGTACGAAACTTTTCAACACTTACACACACCTTGTCAGTTCCACAATACTGATATGAAGAAAATGATAAAGGAGTGTGGACAGTTTTTTTTCTCCAAATATCACACACGGGAAAAGTTCATTTATCCTATTTTGATGCAACAGAAGAGATCAGGGGACCTGGGGAAGAAGGAGAAAAAAAATGAGAAATGTTTAGTTTAAAAATGATTGCAAATTATTTTTTTAAATAATGGTCAAAGTATTTAACTTTATTATTTGATTACTTAATTGCACTGGATTTTATAGACTGGGATTAGGATGACTCATAAAATTTACCCTTGTTGGTTTATATTTACTGTAGTACACAATATAGTTTAAATACTGTATAACTTGTAATTTTTTTCCATTAGATAGTTGTTGACTCTTGTGTAGAAAAGCTATCCAATCAAATTCTGATGTCATAATTCAGATGTATTTCTCCTCAAATAGAAACACAAAATATTTTGGTACACACAGCAAATAAAGTTTAATCCCCTGAGATTCGTTACAGACCCCCCCCCCCCTCACTCTTAGAGTCAATCAATCAACAAGATTCGTTACAGACCCCCCCCCCCTCACTCTTAGAGTCAATCAATCAACAGATGCTTGTTCTAATTGAGAGACAGACCACAAAAATGTAAATAATATGATTCAACCAGTTAGTATAGCTTACATAGTACATTTATATATTTTCAGTTTGACCATGCTGACAAGGAATTAAATTCTGTTGCATTTTTTTGTGGAACATTGTACTAATCTCTTATAAGTGAAGAATCGTAAATTGTTTTCACCTCTGTAGCGTAAGTTAGTTCACCTCAAGATTTCTTTCCGCACCTTAGATTACATTACTAAATCTAGGTATATTTTTATACGACTCAAAAATTTATAACAAAATCTACTTTCCTAACTACAACAATATTTTATAATATAAATCTTTTTTTAAATAACAAGTTTTATATAAAATATACTTCTCTTTGCATCTTTCTAAACTTTACTTCTTCTGTTTTTATGCAAGACTCTAACAAATATCGAATATAAAATTCCAGCCTTTGAGTTGACTTGTATACTTAAATAATTTAAATATTAAATAACAGGTACAAAAAACAGTCATTCTCAATATAGCTAAATAAAATCTATTTTCCATTTTGTTGTTGGCTGAAGTTTCATTTAAAAAATGTTCAAAAATTTTTTGGTGTACAGCTAGAATATAAATCTATATATGAAATATGAATCTATGATATACATCTACTACAACGATCAACGATCTGGTAACGTAAGGCATTCGACTGCACCTCTCGAATTAATACATGAATACTAAATACAATATAAGTTAATTGTCTTCCTAGTACATACATAGTAATTTAGTCTCAAAATTCAGATTTTTTTGGCAGTGACCACGACAATCAACCCCATTTTTGGAGATCAACCGTCTTGACAAGAAAATGTTTTTAGTAGTAGCAGACATTCAAACAGTTACTACCAATACAAATACTACATTAGGCATGATTGAGAAGTACTGAAAAATATAAGGCAAGCTTGTAACAACGTAAGTTAACAGTTGACTATTGTCACACTGGAAAGTATCGGACAGAGAACATCTTCTGGTTTGTCAACTGTAAGAAAGCAAACGTCATTTTAATAAAAATAAGCACGTGTTTAAGATTGAAATTTTGTACATAAATGTCGATAGTTGTTAAAAATTGTATTCATGTTAACGTATTATTCGTCGCAATCTCATATTGCACGGAGACAAGGACAAACAACTGAATTACAATTATTAATTTCTTTAATATTGCCTTGCCTAGAATTATTGTCTCAATGCAAGTCCTCACCGTACAAAATCATAGCCCGAAATTCCAGTACGAGGGTATCACTTTTTCAGTATTTTTTGGGGATGTCCCTTACACATTTTGACCCTGTGGAGTCGATACCCCTACTATGATAATATCAACTGGAATTTCGGGCTATGAATGCACTGTGCATTAAGTACATATAGTCCAGTCCGATGTCGTCAAACTAATCATAAATTGAAGGTAATATTCTATTGCCTCTATACACGTGCTTAATGATACAAGCTACACTGATTGAAATAAAGAAGAAGAATAGGATATAGGGTATAGGTAAAATATGCATTACCACACACACACACACACATAAAGTATATAATTGTTACTCTCAATCAGAAGAAACATAGTACAATATCTTAATACACTCAACACCACCACCACTCCATGCCAAATTGTAGCAATTAATTCATTTAATAATTAATAATGATTCATCAAGAAGACAGCCTGGCTACACACTGCACACACAGTCACTTTGAATGTGTGGCTTTTTGATTGAGACAATAAATGTATTTGCGTTATAATACACGCACACACACAATCTACGTTTCTCCTTGTAGTTCTATGACACTCAGGCTCAGACACACAAGGATGAGCGTAGACTACATACAGACAGTGTACAACGCCTCATTTTAATATATTCAAATTTTCAGCCAGACCTGTTGTCGTCGTTGTAGTCGTGTCTTGTTTTTTTACTACCCCCTTTTTTAATGGAAAAGCTTTACAGCGTAGTTTCATCCTGTATAATGCACTCTGACTGCACACACGCATCGCATACTTGACATTGTAACAATCAACCTCTACTTTGTGTGATTTCCCTACTACGAGAGACCTACCGACCGACTCAACCAACCAACCTCACATACAACACACACACTCTCACTATTTACTTGCATAATAAAAAGAAAACAAAACCCCCATGGAATCCACAAATTACACAACATGAAGACTAATTAGTAATAATTAAGGAAAGAGAGGGAGAGAGAGAAGAGGAAAAATATTTAGCAAAACAATATCCCCACAAAATTAGATACGAAAAACTACTATTACTACTCCTTCTCTTTCATCATTTTCTCGGTATTCCGCAATACTCATCTTGGTGGCGGTCAAGATACCAGACACACAAATACATTAGAATTATATTATCAAAGAAAATTAATTCCAGAGAAAATGAATGTCAACTAGCTACTTATATAATATTTAGTTTAAGTCTAAGCTGAATAAAAGAGACTTCCGGTTCTGGACTTGTTTGTGGTTACCACTAGAAAATCGGATTACCTTGTACACAAACTACTACTACACACACATTGTGTCCACATTCCACATCCTCTAGTTTAACATCCATTTGGCGTCATTTGAGTGTACGTAAACCAATAGTAAACACAGACAGAAATGTTATACAAACGAATTGCACTACTACTCGTGTCAATTTTTAACCGTCACAGGATTTGATGAATAATTAATAATTTAATATTTGCAATTTGTAAGTGGCCGTGTGTGTGTGTGTTTGACTTGGTTTCTCTTTATAGGAATTTGTAATACGATAACAGATACCTACCACACACTACCATACTACACACTAATAACTAATAAAGCTAATCGTTTTTCAAGGAAAGCAACAAATTAGAACCATCTGCTTCTAAAAATCTATATTCCATATAATTTTGTGTACGTAATATAAATATACTATTATATGGGTTCACGACATCGTTGACAAAAACGTCTATTCACCAATAATAATAATAATACTTGTACTCAATTTCTTTGTTGAATATACAATTTCCTAGTCTTTAAAAGTACCATGACTCTAGTGTGTTGATGTTAATTGATAGAATTATTTTTTCCCCATACATTATGTATGCATAGAGATAGTATTAGTGTGAGAACAATCTTATTGGTAATTTATTATGAACCTTTAAGAGGTTCGTCAATTCCTAATAATGATGATATGCTCATGAGAGTAGAGACAATGGCCTGGAGAGAAGGAAAAAGAGACAAGAAAAAAAATTTGTTTCAGTTCAAAACTTGAACGTCAGCCAGACAGAGAATGAGGCTTTGGCTGATAATAATTAGTCCTAATGTACTAATGTCCTGTATGAATGAATACTCAAAGACTAACATAGTCTCAAGTGACTAATAAGCTTCAGTCGTGGTAAAATTCTCTACAATAGTTTACAAGTACAGACAGAGAGAAATACAGATAGAGAGGTGCAGACAGGAGATTTAAAGCTCTTCAAAAAAATGAGCACTTAAACTCTACTCTTCTCCTCATTTCAAAGGTTGACAATTACATTTAAACAGTTTTAAACTTTTAGAATGCACTATGCATTGATAAAAATTATATATATGTTTCGTATATTCTAATACACTATCCGTATTATTAAAAAAGGTTCATACCTCCTCACCTCCTAAGTCATTTTGAAATTCACATCATATTAACAACAAATTAACACAATGTGTAATTCAGACAAACAGGATAATCTACATTATAAAATTCTTCTAATCAACATTATAAAATTTTGACATCGAACAAATACTTGAAAAATAATATGTGAAGACGACTCTTCAAAACTAACTTTGATTCTTGAGTGGAGCGTACAGAGGACCAGCGGATACTGACTTTTTTCGCGATGATGATGGATATATTAGAAATATTGACAGTTGAATCAGCGCTATGATTGTTCCTAAAAGATTTGTGACCTGCATGTAAACATCCGAAATTAATACTCCATAGAGCCACCACTGAGAACAGACCAGGAACATGGAGAGAATTAAAGGGAAGGGCAATGTCTCCGTGGACTTTGTCTCCAACACATGTTTCTACAAGAAATAAAAGAAATCATTCAAATTATTAATATTTTTGTTCTTCTGGAAAGGGATTTCACAATTTTCATGAATCATTCATCTTTTGTACTTATTATCGTACACACACACATAAAGACAAGCTCAAAAACTACTGAAAGTACACATTTAAAAATTTTGATTTTCATACTAATGTATTCTCATATGTACATACAATATAATGTGATCTCCTTTCATCTTTCATATAGATATATAAAATGTCTGGTTAATACATGTCAACTCGGGTCAAAGGGGTCTACAAAGATAGTACAAGGTTCATCATCTGCTCATTGCTATGTGTGTGCCAGTCCACACGCTGGACGTGCATATATTAAAGGGAACCGTTCAATTTCTAGAATGAATCAATCTTTTTGTTCCTGGAAGGAAAAGGAAGGAAGGGACCACGAGTAATGACATTTTCATTTTAATGTTTTTACATGTATGTCACTCATAAAAACTTTTGTCAGAGTGTATTTCTATACAATATGTATGTTCCACACACACACACACATGTAAGGCGCCATTGATTTCATTTTTATATCTTTTTGTGTGAGAGAGAGAGAGAGATAAGTGTAGACAGGAATTAAGCTGAGGCTAGTGGTTGGC
Source organism: Pygmarrhopalites habei (assembly GCA_009870185.1). Lineage (NCBI taxonomy): Eukaryota > Metazoa > Arthropoda > Collembola > Symphypleona > Arrhopalitidae > Pygmarrhopalites > Pygmarrhopalites habei. Next base: position 15,788 of record WJFB01002520.1, read on the forward strand.
ATGAGGGATTCCTTTAATAACTGACTTAGCCTGGTTTTCTTATGAAAGATCAGGTCATTTAAAGGAAATTTCCAAGGAAAAGAAAATTGGAATGCCTAATGGGTTCTATTACATGGAAAACATTGGGAATAGTGCATTATATGTATTTAGACACTTATATTGTGCAGAGTGCATTTTTAGAAAGGTACATGCATTCAAATTTGATCGGCAGGTCTTTTACTAGTGGTAGTATATGATGGTTCCAAGAAATATACAAAGTTGCTGTCTATTCACACAACAAAGGAAAATTGTTGTATTGTAATGCTTATGACTCCTACCCCATAAAGTTTTAAAAGAGTTGAGCCTTTCACTCTTGGAATTCTGAGGAAACTGGAACTAGAAACATTTCATGATAGCAGTGAGTTATTAGCTAGACAATATCACAGATGTATATAAGTATGTATAATAGAGAAGCTATTAGCTAGTAACACAACAAGTGACTCTGCCAGTTTTTTCTCAACTTTTCATTTAGCTGATGAAGCCCTAACGCCATCATGTATGAAGAATTTGCCTTGTGAAATTCTCAGACGGCCAAAGTAAGCAGAATTAAAAGCTAAAAACAGAAAATAGACAGAGATGCACATAACACGTGTACAAAGAAGGAATGATTGACACTGACTCATCATCCAACTTAGTTTGGTATTTATACAGTAGTAGTATAAACTTGAGAAGAAGAACGAATAAAAGTCATACTCACAAACACACTAGCTAGCTAGAAAACGGAAACTAGTCAACACAATAATTAACTGCCTTTTGGATTTGCTAATTGTCACTCTTTATCATCTTAAATAGGGTATTAAAAAAGGGAAATAGCCTATATAAGCCAAGTCTATATCAAGTTGAGACAATTAAAATTATTATAATAGAAAGAATTTTTTTTGAATCAAAAAAATATATTATATAATCAAATCCTTTATAGTTCCACAATCTAAATTAAAGCCAACTGACACTAATAGTCGACATAGCGGAATAACTGGTTTCCTTTCTGACTGGTATACACAATTCACACTCTCAAAAAACTTTTTTTTGCATTGTTTATGCTTACCAATGCAATTAGGGGACTGGCACAGCAGAGTAATGTAATTACGACACATATAAGTCCCAGGTTATTCTTTCGAAAAATCTGTTCTTCAATTGATCCAATGTACATAACTACGATACCCAGGAATGCTCCGGCTGCTAATATTTGTTGAATTAAATTCATCTGGAACAAAAAAATACCATTTTAGAAAGTTCACAACAAGTTTATAATATTATCATGTAAAATGTTCACGAATGTTGTTTAAAATCGAATATTTTCGGACATGGATTCTGTCAGACTACAAAATTCATGACAGACATTATGTCACAAAATTACTAAAAATCTCATGTTATAATTTTGGATAATTGTCTACACTGTAACTATACTGACTAACCCTTTTTGCTCTTACTCTCATCTTGAAGACAAAATACTATACTATTATCTTTGCTTTCATTTAATAATATAATGAATTTCCAAATTTGAAAAGCTAAAAACTATCTTGTTAATGTATTTCAAAGTACTATTTCTTACTGTTGGCTTAATTTGTAAACTTTGTGTGCTGAGTTGTAAGTTAAATGTCTTTCTGTAAACACAAAGTCCGTGGTATTTTGTCGGACACAATCAATGTCCGAGTTATTTCGATTTCAAACTTTGACAAACGACATCCATAGATTGCTCACCTTTTTATGCGAATAAAAAAGAAATACTATGACATATAAACTATTAAGGCATACTCCGATCACATTTGTATAATAAATTGTAACATCATCTGTAAAAAATACAAAAAAACACAAATTATAATTTTAAAAAATCAAAACATCAAGATAAGTAGATGTAAATAGATTATCTATTATAGATATATTTTAAAAACATCCTGAAGAAGCGTAGTATAGTGACAAACAGTATACACTGTCTGAAATTGAGTTAATAAAACTAATGTCCCATTAAAATGAAAAATATGTCACCTATGACTTGACCATAAAACATCCAGAGACTACATCCAACGACTGCTGTCAAAAAGGGGAATGACGACAGGTCACCAGGACTTCCCATACGGAACACTTTGAAGGCCGTAAATCTACAGATAGTATGACAACAATATTGTGTAATGTCATCACTTTCAGAAGAGAATGATGTTAAAATTAAATTTAAAACTTACGACCCGGACATGAATTGTCCGACTGTCGAGATTATGGCAGAGGCACTCAACATACTTTTTTCCATTTTGAATTAGTTTTACCGAAATTAGTAAGAATTTTAGTTAAGAATAAGGATATTACAGTTGTCTGAGCTCTTACTACTAAATGTACTTTATTTCCCCCTCTGTAGTCGTCTGCATGTCGCTTGGGGTAGTATGACAGTGTAATTTGATTGACATCCTTGATATTTGAATTTCGGTGGTTCAAAAACTGATCGTCGGCAATTATTTTTGTCATCTTTCATCGTGTTATTTAGAGACTATTCCAAGTTGACATTTGATTTTTCATACATATTAAGTACTGTAAGCGCCTTATGTGTACAATGAAAGTGACGTAGCTGTAATAATAAGCTTTAACTACTCAGTATTATAGACAGTATTATTGCGAATGTTAGTGTAAAGTCTTGTTGTATCCTATAGTACAAGTAGTCATCTCTCAAGGTGAGACAAATACAAGCTTGAGTCATAACATTACTGTAATCATTATGTACTTAACTTATAAAAGGTCATTACTATTGTTTTTGTGATCGTCTTTCTAGATGATGTCAGAGGATGAAGACGAGAGTGAGTCTCCCTCGGAGACTACGTATATTTTTGAGAACGATGATGGAACTTTTGAAATGATAAATGTTGACTCTCCACCG
>WJFB01002522.1:0-18684 GCA_009870185.1 Pygmarrhopalites habei
TTCAAGTTTCTTCAGTACTCTTTCGGCGTTTCATAAATTTTGGATTTTCTTTACATTTTCCTCCTGGATTTCTGGAAAAGGTATGCACTTCTTATATCTACTGTAGAACAACAACAATACCCCTTTTATTTTCTTTGGTACACCTCAAATTTTTCCGGAGGGTCCACAACTATTTATGTCGTAGAAAGCTTGTGTATACCGTGATTGGTATATTACAAGGGACGTTAACCCGTTCCCTTGTGCAGGCCAACAAAATTGTCTGCTATGAAAAGTGTCCAGTCGAGAAAGTCCCTCAAGGGAACAACTACTCGTATTGTTGTCGTTTCAATTTTGTGAAGTAAAACATTGTGTTGAGATCATTTTATTCTTAAATGAAGGATACATATTAAGAAGGTAAAATATGTCGTGTTTTAGGAAAATTCCTTTAAAATTTTCTACTAATTACCTATTGAGGAAAATTGAGACTGTACTGTTGCCTTAATTATAGTACTAGGGAGTAGTAGGTACGAGGAAGGTGTGTATCAATAAGCGTTCCTTCAAAAAAATCTTAATTTACAAACATTGTCAACGTTTTATAAAGTGTGAGTGAGAAACTTTGATAATTATATAAAATGTGAATTACAGGTGAATCCAAAAAATTACTTCTGAGAATGGAGAACAATGAAGATAGACAGATTGGGACCTTGGAATCTATGACCGGGTTAATTGCACTGGGGGGATATTTAATGGCCACTGGACTCATCGTCGTTTGGTTGTCCGGGTTCTACATTCTCCACTCGTGGCAAAAACTACGTCAGCAGTACTGGTCACAAAGGAATAAAATACTGAACAAAGCAAGAGTTGGGATAACTCAGTGAAACTGTATGTACTCTCTTATCAACCCAGAATATATCTATTGACTATATGTATCTATCATGTTACTTATTTTGATTATAAGAGCAACAAGAATGAGTTCAACAGTCACTGAACATCTTATACAACTTTAAATGAATGTTGACAAAAATTTCCACGTGTAGTACAAAAAAAGTAAAATTTCAGATTCTGAAGAAACTTTTATCAATTTATTTATTTATAAATTAATCTACGACGTGGTATACTTAAGTAAACGAACATGGTATCACAATATTCATAATTTCGTACTCACATGGGATTATATTCTGTAATGAGGGAATCAGGTTGGTTCACTCTAAAGATTTTTTTGTGCCAAGCCTTATTTATTTATGTAGAACATGTCAAATCATTCTTGCGTACCTATGTGTATTTGCAAATATTATAAAGGAAATCATCCTTTTGTCCAGATTTCCTCAGGACTCACAAGGGACATAGGAGAGAAATGATCTTTCTTCATCCTAGGATCAGTTGGCTCCAGTAATCATTGGAGCTGAACCAACACTACTACTCCCTTATACGTACCAATCCCAGATTATATGACTTGAGACCATTATTACAATGCTATCCCCTTAAGTAATATTGGCAAATTCTTTTTTTCGCTTCTCGTACAAAATGGTAATCATAAGTAATGGTAAAGCTACAACGAAGAGTAAAAGAGACAACAATAACGGATAAGAAATATCAAAAGCTCACAAACACAAGGCTATAAATTAATACTTATTATTACTATTATTTGTTAACGAAGTGACAAGCCTGCTGGTTTGCCATCAATCTCCTTTTTCAAACCATGCTGAAGATAATACTCGCGTTTCAAGTAGGCGAGCATCACATCAGTCAGTAAGAATATCTGAAATTGGTTAAAAATTCAATCAATTTATTGTAATATTATTAAATTGACTGACTAAATGTAAGTAATTTATTTTAAAAACCTGTGCCGTTCCAAATGCGATGGTAACTCCAAAGTAAAAGTTGGCATTTGCAGAGCCGGAATAAATCCATAAAAACCATTGAATGGGGGCTAATACAGATGTTGCCACAAAGAAACATCCAACAAGAAACTTTTGTTGCATAACTGAAAATAAATAAAAGTCATAGTTAGAATCGAGAAGATGTGTAGCTGTCTGTTCTGACTAAATCATATTATAACATAGGAGAAAAATTGTGGAGAGCTTACAGGGAAATAAATGCTTCCACATTGGTAAAAGTGTCAAGTAGAATCCGACATCTCCAATAGAAGGGTAAGATTTGAAAATGGTCATAAGGGCACAGAATGCGTAAATCAGCATGGACGGCTCGTTGAAGAAGCGAATAGTCAGTGGGATTACATAAATAAATGCATTGATCTGGAATGTACATATGAACAGCAAGTGGAAGTGGTCAAACACTGTAAAAAATAAAATCAGATTAGTCATTTGTGCTCAACTGTGTAGTCCATGTGTAATACTGTTTCGTACTTGAAGTTGTATGAGAGTAAATGTAGCTGTAATGAAAATCACAAAAAAATGTACGTACTTTCCGTGAAAAAATACCAAAATAGTCCAATATTTGGTTTGAGATCTTGAACATTTAAGCTGTAAAATAAAATACAGGTAATGAGGACATACGAATGGACCACTCAAAGTCAATATAACAGTAATTTTTCATGATTGATAAATAAAATCATACATAAATAAATATGTTCGCTCCAAGAACATCCAGTCACTAGTAATGGCTCGGGAGAGAATGACAAGTCCAATCAATGGAATCAGAAATGACAACAGTGTTTTAAAGACGGATAAAGTTGGGCTGACATTTTTTGAATTATCCGATTCTTTAGTGAGTATACAAATTATAGCAGGTAGAATCAGAGTCACAGGATACAAGGATTGATAAGTAGCTAATGCCAAAAATAATCCTGTTAGTACCCGGTAGCCTGGAGAGTACAAAAAATTCTTGCATAACTATTGATTCTTTCATTTTAAAACTGATTATTGCATTGTGATACTTTAAAGAGTGGTTTACCTTTTAACATGGACAAAATTGCTGCTGCCAAAGTCAAATTTGTGAAAACGGTCGTTGTTTGGGCTACACAACTCAAGATGATAAAGGGATTGAACAAGTACGCCAGTAGGACAATGTCAAAATATTCTCCATCATCTGTAATAGGTAGATTTTCGGAAGCTGACAAATGTTTTGATGTCTGTTGTGACTTGATGAGCTAGATCAAAAATTAGAAAAACCTTGAAACATTTTCCTGATGTGTATAATTTTTAAATAAAAATGTGACAAAGTGTCTGTGTATGTAGAGAAAATGTAAAGTCTTACATAAAATCGTATTGATTCTTTAACAACCAGAGCAAGAATGAAGGCAGTTAAGAGATCACAAGCAACAAATACCAGGAATAAACCGACTGGTGGTAATTTAATAAGTAAGTCTGCCACGACAAGGGCAAGAGGTGTATCATGGAAAGTGTCCCCTTCGTTAAAGAAATACACAATAAACGCATACAATGATTAAAACATGTCAGAAATAACCTCATAAAATACAAACCATTCTAGACTAGAATTTCTAGTAGTATGTACCTTCGTATGGTGAGACATTGTTCTTTTTCAGGAATAAACCTTCTTGAACTGAAAAACAATAAAAGTTTATTTGACAGTAGAGATGAACGCTGGAGAGGTTCATTTTTCACCTAAAATAACTTGGAAAATACACAACAACAGCAAAATTTGACTCACTCACCTTTTAGCCAAGAGTTGAGAGGTGTTGAAATTTCAACTCGTTGTTGAAAAACTGGAGTGAATCCAGTAATAAAAAGACAAATCCGGAAGCCGATAGCGAAAAAACAAACCCAAATTTTCCCCATTTTGTATTTTGTTACACTCAAGTATTTACTGCTGCACAAGCTGCATTTAGCTCTGTTGGACTTCTTTGCTGAGATTTTTTTTCTTTTGTGACACGGGATGAATGAATCAGTTTCATAAAGATAAATAACAAGAATTAAAAATTTCTGCGTGTAAATGTTAATGGCCGATCACGGGTTTATTTCTTTTTCAGCTCTTCATATAATTTCATCATAATATTAGTACATATATAATAAGTACATTGCAAGCAAATGATAACTAATATTTATCAATGTCAAGATATGTATTTTCATTTATTTTAGAGCATAGCGGAAATTGAAAATGTCATTGTAGACAAAGACGATCGTAGCAGTAGCATTTCTACTGTACCAAGTCCTCATTATTATTATTATCGCCGGGTATGTAAGAGAACCTGAATTATTATAAACCTTTCAATACAAGTGTCAAAATTGGTAACAAGTTGGGACACGGTCTATGTATCTCCTTCTGATTCATCACCGTCATCTCCGGCCTCAGCCCCATTGGCTTGTTCATGGGCATTTGACAAGAGTTCTCTCATGGCGTCTAAAAGTGCCGTCACACTTTGATGAATTCCAGCCCCCACAGCAATTGGTGGTGGTGGTGGTGGATTTGCTTCGGCACCCCGAAGAGCCTCCATCCTAAAAATATATGATTACATTTTCAAAATACTACATCCATCATATAAGCAAAAAATCAAAAAAATAAAATGTATCAATTACACTTGATCTGGTTGATTTTGATTGTTGCCACCCATCTCGTAAAAAAATGAATTTAGAATAGAAAATATGCCTAGCCTATCATTTCCAGGAGGAATAGGTGATGGTCTATTATGAGAATAAATATTGACTGAATCTGTGGGGGGTAAAGGGTCGTAATTGAAGATGGGTTCCTTGCTTAAATCCTTCAAAAGTCAAAAAAAGGATAATTACACTTGAATAGACACTGGAATCAAAATACGAGTGCTAATAAGTTTTTCATTCTAGACTTGTTTATACGTGTACTTACCGTTGGAAGGTTTATAGTTAGGTCCTTGTTATCCGTGAGTAGTACATGACGAATAACATTTCTGGGTGTGCCTTGGTATCTGATCTTTCTTTTGCTCTCAAATAATGCAACCCTTGGGTCTTTACTATCAACAAACTGAAGAACAATCCTCAAATTCTTTTCGACCCAACTCACCAGGCGGGGATCTCTCCATACATGATGTGTTCTCCAAATCTAAGGAACAAATAAAAAAAACTTAAATTAGATTATCATTCACGTTGAAGTAGCTTGTTCAACTATGAACATTGAAAAAGTAGTAACAGTCATGTAAGAACTTACGTAAAGCTCACACAGAAGTTTAAGTCCCCGTGTTTCAGTTATAGCTGTGGGTGCGTTGAAGTAGGAATGATTCAAAAGTTTAGAATCGACCTGTAAATTACTTTTTTCTAGTAGTGGTCTGACGACTGAGGGGAACATGAGGAAAGCATATTGTAATTTGGAGTCACTAGCACTTAATATCACTTCCAACTCGGCTGCTTCCATTTCAACCCGCGGCTTGAGTCTAGAAAAATTCACATTACATTGAGAGAAACGTCATTTGATATCATTTCGTAAACAGAAATTTATTTGTCATACTGTGTTAAACTCACCGATTTAAACCAAACTGTTGGAAGCTTTCAGACTTTTTTGACTTTACTGATTTATCCTCTTTAGAGCTTTCAAGGTACAACAAATACTGCGATAACGCCCTCGAATAAGCAAAATTTGGTAATTGAGATAAATTCTTGCTAGACTCCTGGAAAAAGGACGAAAAAAATCGACTACAATAGTACCAGTTTTGATTCAAAAATTATTGGATACAGTGTCATAGAGGTATTAGTAAAGAATTCTTTATTGATACCTCCGTGTACACTTCATATCTTTCACTTACCCAAAAGTCAATGAGTTCAGTCAACCACTTGTATTCCCCCGACTTGAGAGCATAAAAGTCAATCATCAACAACGCACAGAGGGGGTCATTTTCTGGATCTGAATTGATAAGAAATTAATAATTAAATTAATGATTGTTTCTCAGCCTCATTAACTGGAAGAATCAACCGTCTATACTGTAGACGATTTGTACGGTGGTATTTGTACAGCACCTCTGAGTATTAACATCAAATTGGATTATTGAATACGCCATAAATCCTTACCTAACACCAACAGTCGCTTACACAGCTCCAGTGCTGTACGATAGCATGCCCTTTGACCCACATAATTTAAGTGTTTAAAAAGGAGGACAAAGAAGGAGCGATTTTCTTGGTATTTATACTATGATTCATATAACAGAAACATACACTTTCATTATTATATGTCATTCTAGTAGACACCACACAATGACATGAAATGAAACAAGAACAATAATTGCAGACATGGAGCATTAATAAAATTATGGGCTTCTATTATATTGGAAATAATAATAGTATGTACTCACATCGAGACGAACAGTAGGGATATTTAGAGCAAAATCAGTATGAAAAGATGACTCCATTCCATGTAGTCCCATCTCAATGAGTTCTGTGGCAACTTGGATGTCTTCAGCAGCTTTTGCCATGTCTGAAAAAAATGTTCACAAATTACATAATAAATGGAGACTAAATCAACTGAATAGGGGAAAAAAGACAAAAAAGAAGATTTTACCTGACATTTGAATGTGCGAGTCTATATGATACGGATGAGCCTTCATGATTCCCATAACATTTTCTGGTTGTAAACTATCCACAGCCTGCATAAAATTTCGTTGAGTTTCTTCATAGCTTGTGCTGTGAGAGAATTTAAAGTACGAAAAGGAATCTCTTTGATATAAAAATTGCATAGAGAGGCCGGAAAGGCTTGCAGAAGGCCAACTGTCTTTTGGAGTCACTAAAACATTTTTATTTCGATGCACTACACGTTGTGATTTTTTTCCCCTTTCCAAATTCAAAACTTTTGATCCAAAAATTTTCCTCAGTTCAAATTCAGGATTCAAAAAGCGTCCTGTTAATTGGCAGCAATGATAATGACACATTATAAAATATCATCACTCAATTATCGAAGATACAATAATAGGTATCATACAAAATTTAACAGTAACAGCTCACCTTCAATTTCAAAAAGTTGAACAAAATCATGACGACCACTTTTGGCAGCAGTTAACACCTGACTTTGTCTTGTATTTGCATGTTGAACATGTTGTTTTGTTTGTTTAGACTTTGATCTGACAATACTCTCATCCTCCTGTTCAAATAAATGAAAATCATCACAATTATCCTGTGTTCTTATAATACAAATACATAAATTGAATTATTCACACAAGTTAGTAAACAAAAATCAGTATTTTCAATTCGTACGGTAGCTTCACTGTCAGGAACTGCAGTTTTTTTGTTTTTTCGTGCACCATTTTTCTTTTTCTTCTTTTTCTTTTTAGTTGCCTGAGTGTCATCCTCAATTTTTGATGCTGCACTTTTATCGTCATCATCCTCAGCCTGACCATCATCTTCCTTTGCTTCAGACTCGGACACTTCGTTCAGCTGTAAATATTTATTGTCAACAATAACTCTTCTATTGTGTATTGTATCTTTGGATTTAAAAAATAAATAAAAATAAGTATGGAATCGCAGATTGTCATAAATATTTTTAACTCACCAATTCGTAAGGATTTTTAACTATTCGTCTTGGAGTGGAGAAAGAAATTGGACCTGTGATAACAAATAAATATGAGCATCAGGATTTGCAAGATTAACAAAAAATATTGTTATGATTTCACGTTAAATAAATAATTATATTGTAAAACTTGTCTCACTTTCATCCTCCGAACCAGGCTCAGCCAGCAACAACGGATCCGACCCAGTCCCGTAAACCTTTTTTACATGGCGAGTTGACATAATGATCGTGTGTTATTTTCTGAAGAAATGACAATTATTAAAATGACATGAACTTGTGGAGCTTTGGTTTAATTCTTTTTGCCCCAAAATTCAATGACAGTTTTGTTAGGCCATCGTGCGAAATACAAAGATCTTGCATCAGAAAAAAATTTTTTTCTTCAAATTTTGAAGTTGTAAAGTCACTTTAACCAGGTTGACTATTAGCATCACATTGTCGACAAAATTATAACTAGCTAATAGATTGGACCATCATGGCTCATCGTCTAATCACCTCAGCGAGAAGGGCCGACAGATACTTGAAACACACTCTACTTACCGGAAATTTTAATGTAGCCAAGGTACGGTCAAACTGTTTTTTTTGCTTGTCATTATGCTCTGGAACAACATTTGATACTGACAACTATTATATAGGAAAATGGTTATTCTTATTGTTGTTGATTACAGATCCAAAGAAGGTTTCCCGAATTTCGTCAATTTCTTTCAGAATGTAGAATATATTTTGCAGAGAAGCCACCAAAGGGCTTTGAGAAATTCTTTCGTCCAAAGGAAGGTCAAAAAAGTCAAAACAAAGCTGAGAGTAAAGATGCTGGCAACAAAGCTCAACCAGACAAAAAAGCTAGTAGTAGCGGTAGTACGGGGAGTGGTAGTAGTGGTAGTGGAAGTACAGCCCCGAAATCTGCTCCTCCAAAACCTGGCGATCCATGGTCATCATTGTTGGGTGGAGGAGGTGGTGGTCGGGGTGGAAAAGGAATTGGTGAAGGAGGAGGAGGAGGTTCAGGGGATAAACTCATGCTGATGGCTTTTGTCGGAACTGTTGGACTATTAGGAACTTTAGCATATTACGAAATGAGCTATAGAGAAATCACATGGAAAGATTTCATTACAACGTAAGTTTTTGAATGATTTTAACTACATTGTGTATTTATTCATGTTTCAGCATTGTGTTGACCATCGTGTTTGTCTTTGTATTTTAGCTATTTAGCTCGCGGAGTAGTTGAAAAACTGGAAGTAGTAAATAAAAAATGGGTCCGTGTCAAAACTGTAGCAGGAGCAGCTGTTGAGGGTGGAGTAAGTATGACTATTTATATTTTATTTATGAAATTTGTATCGATTATTATGCTGATGTAAGTACATGGATCGTAATGGTGTGCTTTTTTTAAAAAACTTTTTATAGTCAACTCTTTGGTTTAACATTGGCAGTGTAGACTCTTTTGAAAGAAATCTTGAGGCTTCACAAATGGACATGAATGTGGAAGCAGCAAACTATGTTCCTGTGATTTACAAGACTGAGATGGAATTATCAAGTGTCACAGGATTCCTTCCAACTATTCTCATTATAGGTGAATATGCTCTCCCTCTCTCATATTTCATGTCTGAAATCAGAATGTGATGTGATTTTGTCTCTGACATTCACAGGTTTCTTAATCTACATGATGAGACGGTCTGCTGAAATGATGGGTGGTCGAGGTGGAAGAAAAGGAGGTGGACTTTTTGGTGGTGTCATGGAGTCTACGGCTAAAGTGATCAATTCTAGTGATATTGGAGTCAGATTTAAGTAAGTCAAAAAATTGAAAAGATTATACTTTTAAATTTATCTAGGTAATATTGTAACCAATGATTATGATTATCCTTATTTTAGAGATGTTGCTGGATGCGAGGAAGCCAAAATTGAAATAATGGAATTTGTTAACTTTCTAAAAAATCCTAATCAATACATGGAATTGGGTGCTAAAATTCCGAAGGGTGCCATCCTAACCGGACCACCTGGTACGGGCAAAACTTTGCTTGCCAAAGCAACTGCAGGAGAGGCCAACGTGCCTTTTATCACTGTGTCTGGGTCAGAATTTTTAGAAATGTTCGTTGGTGTCGGTCCTTCAAGGGTGAGTGTTTAGTATACTCTTTGTCTTTTTACTATTTTGGTGTATTTTGTAATCATAGGTTGTTTGAATATTTCGTGCAGGTTCGAGACATGTTCACAATGGCACGAAAACATGCCCCTTGTATATTATTTATTGATGAAATTGATGCAGTCGGTCGAAAACGTGGTGGTAGGAATTTTGGTGGTCATTCTGAACAAGAAAATACTTTAAATCAACTTTTGGTGGAAATGGATGGTATGATTTTGTTCATTATGTATTGCATGAACAGTATACAGGAGTAAACTTATTGTTTCATTATTAACTAACTTTTATATATTTATGAATAATGCAGGTTTTAATACAACAACTAACGTCGTGGTATTAGCAGCCACAAATAGGATTGATATTTTGGATGGAGCCTTACTAAGGCCTGGACGATTTGATCGCCAGATTTTTGTTCCCGCACCTGACATTAAAGGACGTGCAAGTATTTTTAAAGTTCATTTAAAACTTTTGAAAACAGATCTTAATAAAGACGATCTGGCAAGAAAAATGGCTGCACTAACACCAGGTTTTACCGGTACGTCATATTCCATGAAGCATTCATTTCGAATTGTTTGTTTAATTCAAAAAATGTGTAAAATACATGTGATACCATATTATTTTTTAGGAGCTGACATAGCCAACGTATGCAATGAAGCCGCTTTAATTGCAGCAAGAGACATGAACATCACAATTATTTTAAAACATTTTGAACAAGCAATTGAGCGTGTTGTGGCTGGCATGGAGAAAAAAACCAATGTTCTGCAACCTGAAGGTTTGTATGTAGCTTAGAATGTGTTAAATAATTTGTGGATGATAACAATTACATTTAGTGACAATTTTTGATAATGATTCTATCATCTAATAGATTAATTAACATGCTAGATTTGGTACTAATTTTGAGAATGATATCATTTAGAAAAAAAGACTGTTGCTTACCACGAGGCAGGACATGCAGTCAGCGGATGGTTCCTTCAACATGCTGATCCACTACTCAAGGTGGTTATCACTATTTGCAAAATAATTTAATTCAACACTACTCTGTATTGTTTTCAAGGACAGTAGTCATTTTTTTAAAATCTTGTACTAGTTGCATTATTTGTCAAACACGTTGTTAATGCATACTTGCTGAATTTCTAGGTTTCTATAATTCCAAGAGGAAAAGGGTTGGGTTATGCACAATACCTGCCAAAAGAGCAATACTTGTACTCACAAGAGCAGCTATTTGATCGAATGTGTATGACACTTGGTGGAAGGGTTTCCGAGCAAATATTTTTCTCACGCATCACAACTGGAGCTCAGGATGATTTGAAAAAAGTCACACAAAGTGCTTATGCACAGGTGAAAATGATTTACATGTTTTATGAGTGTGACAGATTTTTTTGTATCATACTTTACCTTTTACCAAAAACATTTGTTAAAAGTGTACCTTTAATTCCTTCATTATATCAACCAGCTTGAATTTTTTTGTTCATGTTAGATTGTTCATTATGGAATGAACGCCAAAGTTGGGAATGTCAGTTTTGATATGCCTCAACCCGGTGACATGGTCATGGATAAACCATACTCTGAGGAAACAGCTCAATTGATTGATGGCGAGGTTCGTGTCCTGATCTCCAAAGCCTATGATCACACACTGAAATTACTGACTGAACATAAGGAGGATGTTCGCAAGGTAATATTAAAAAATTATCATACATTTCAGTAAGATGATTTTTGCCTATATTTATTTGTTCTATTGAGGTACTGGAAATTCGATGTATCTACTTAATCTCGCAGGTGGTTCCAACTGTTGCGAAATATAGGGAATTATTTTTGTTAGGAATATGATGAGTAGTAGCAAATCATTATTTTGGAGAGGTTACCCGCATCATACCAAAGCAAAAATTTTGGTTGAAATATTTTTATGTTGTTAGTTGATCAAAGTTCAGTCTCGAGTTCTTATACATGAGAATTGAATTAATACTATTAAACTAATGGGTTATATGATTTTTTCGCTGCACGTATTTGGCACTTATGAAATGTACTGTTGTGGTGCCTGGAATTAATTGAATGCACGCTGAACAGTTTGAGCCACTACTTTTCTATCAGTATTAACCAATCAGACTCTCATATTATGAGTAATCCTTCTGTTAGATATACACAAGTAAAGGCCAAGATGAGAGAATACGTGTTATATGTTCAATTTTAGACTGTATGAATGAAGGGACGGAAAATGTGTATTGGTTGGGTAACATATTGTTACAGGTTGTTTGGTTTATTATGCAGTCCCTGTCATCGATTTTATTGGTACGGTGGTATGTTGTTTTATTGGAAATGATTGGGTATTTTTTCAGAGTACCCTGAGCAGGCATTATATTTTTTTCAACATTTTGACAAGGGAGAAAGTCTTTTTTGGAGAAATTTAGTTTCAACTGACAAAGAAGTTGAAGCAAATGTCTTCTCTATAATTTTTGATTGAGTTTTTGAAGGTTTGTTCACAAACAATAGAGATATTAAGCTTCCAACATCTGCAGACAATTATGACTGGCTTATATCGTTTAATTACTCCTCCCTAGGGTTATTGCTCATGTAGACTAGTTTATACATTTAGTGGATATCTCTCTACCTCGAATACAATCAAGCTTAATGGGATAAATGTGCAAAGTCAAGAAGAGAACTAGAATCGGAGAAGAGAGTGTAGATGAAATTTAGCTGAGGATGATAATGTGGTACATAGTAGTAGTAGTATCACACCTTGCGAAATCGTTCCTTTCTCTTTCCGTTTCTTACATTCTTTATATAACGCCTAATATTATCGAGTATAGTATGTACAGGGTTCGTTTGAATTTTCGAGACGTTACGAAATTCAAAATGGGATTGCTTGTTTTGGAAAAGTACTACAGATGATGATGTACCTTGACAGAAAATTCCTTTTCTACATAACACGATTTTTCAAAAAAAAAAAATTATAAAATATATAATAGAAATTGCAGTTATTTACTATAGAACTTTCCTTTTTTATTTGAAAAATGGTTTCATTTACAGTTCTACGAGTATAACTCTCCCTTGATACACTCAAATTATTAGGAGATGCGAGTATTTGTGAGCGTTATTTCGAATATATACAGTGTAGAAATACCAATACATATGCTCCACTGGGGGCGACCTGTTGTTATACCTGACATGCACTTACGTAACATTTAATTTTATACAAGGATTATTGTGTACATTTCCTTTGTAGCGATGTTGGATAAACGCGGAGGTCAACAGTTTAATATACACCCTGCATACAAGTCTTAACTATGTATTGGATTGGAGAACAGGAGGCATTGGTTTATATCTGCTTTTTGAGGATAGTACTCCGAGTTGTGTGAAGTGAAAGAGAGTATGTGTTGGAAGAGATGGTGAGCTTTAGACTTTCTCTAATCATCGGATTCTGTTCTTAAATTACTTGATATCTTGTGTGTGTACATGCTGTTCTTTAGTGGTTGGTCGAACGTGAAACGCGGAGGATGAGGAAAGGATTTTTTTGGAAGGGAAAATATCACCATTAAATTTAGATATTAGTGTAATGTGAAAACATTCTCATGGGAATTAGTAAATTTTACAATGTTATATCTCAAACTAATGCTTTGATCTTTTTATCGTCCTGTGTGGTACAATTAGCGAGAGGACAGACCTATGTAAAATAAGAATGTGTATGTGTGCGTGTCCCGTGTAAGTACTTGTAGTAAAACGGGATGGGTCTCTACTTGACAAAATAATCATAATGATTCCTCCTCGAGATCTTTCTCTATGTTCTCTATTACTTACTGCATGTATGTATGTGCACTGAAAAAGTGCACACACAGTAATAGGTTGTGTCGTTTGGCTCATCTGACAAGAACTTCGTAAGTCTGACTTGTGTATGCATAATGTAAAGTACATGGAAAATATAGTTAGGATACATAGAAAATGGAAGACGTGTCGAGGCTTGACTATACGGGGTACTCAACAACATCAACATTGCTCATGATGAAAGGTTTGTAATTTTAATGTCTGCTAATAACAAATCAGACTACTCACGAGTAGACGCCCTCACTGGAGATCGTTTGCTGCCATCGAATTAATTAGTCTTGACTTTTCATTTTGTTGTTGTTAGTAGTGTGTCGTTAACTAGTTGACAGTGTAAGAAGGAGGATCAAGAAACTATGAGAATTTGGGATGTATTGATTTAATGAAAGTTTGAAAACTTTATTTACAAGATTGTTGTTGAGGGAATTTGTTCAATGTATAATAAAAGGTAGATACGTTTTGAGATTTGGGTAATACTTGCAACACAATTCCGCAATCATAATAGTAGTAAAAACGACTGTTTTGGTAATTATCATTTGTGGAGTTAAGTATTTTTCGTGAAACTGTTCAGTAATACTTATTTGGTATGAATTTGTTTCTTTAAATAGATTGTCGGACAGAAGTTGGTACTCATCGCTATTTCATCGTTTACTAAACATGATGATGATTAGAATGTGCTATATCACGTATCCTTTGGAATTTTGCTTCTCTACAATGAGTTTTTATAGGTTTTCTTTAAAGACTTGTAATGAAGCAAATAGAACGAAAGTTATGAAAGTTGAGAGAAAGAAAAAAAAGAATTGTGGG
The DNA here is from genome assembly GCA_009870185.1 of Pygmarrhopalites habei. Taxonomy (NCBI): domain Eukaryota; kingdom Metazoa; phylum Arthropoda; class Collembola; order Symphypleona; family Arrhopalitidae; genus Pygmarrhopalites; species Pygmarrhopalites habei. The sequence continues at coordinate 14,168 of WJFB01002522.1, forward strand.
CATGTTAGTACTCGGTAAACTCAGTTATCATAGGTGTACAATTTTTATTGTTTATGGATAATATGTGGAAGGAAAGTGTAGTAGTCTGCTACTATCAGAGTACAAAGTTAACATGTGCAAGGGTTGAGACGGAAGTGGGAGAAAGTTGAGAGACGGTTTGTTCTCTCTGAGTCCGATTCTAGTTGAAATAAATAAAATGAAGAACCATTGTGTGTCAGTCGTTTGATCCTTCCTTCATTTTTCTTACACACACCGCGTGATGTGCCTACCTTACCTATTGAACTTTTTCTTCCACACGTTTCAGAATTTCCTAGTAGCTAGACGTGTTTGGCCTCTTATTCCTGAAGTCTTGTTTTTCAGATCTTGTCTGTTTGATTATTTCATATTGACATGTTTGTACTGACTAATGGTTAGTAAAAATCACATAGAACAATGTCTTGTTTTTTTGCAAAAAAACTGTGACTTTTTGAGAAAAATTCAATTACTGGCAATAGATGGATGAATTGGAGTATTTAATCATTTTGGATTTTTGTACACTAATAATATTATACTGGTAATATGCAGAGGGAGGAATATGTACTTACTTGGATGCTCAGGTGTAAGCTCTAACATGTTTTTATTGACGGAGGATCAGAACTTGTAATGAAGGAAGGAAAGACCAATAATTTGAGATGAATGGAACTGACAGGAGGACAGATGAGGAAGTGGAGTTCAGATAAATATACCGTATATTCCTTAATAGAGCAATAGATATATAATTGTATTATGTAATACAGTGGGCAGCCCACTGTGGGCTCCTGTTGAAAAGGCTACGGTATACATATAAAAAAGAGGCGAGAGGTTGTGAGTGAATACCATTGCATGCTTTCTCTTCATTTATCTTTCACCTTTCATTTTTACTACACCTACAACGTGTAGTAATACAATGTATGGAGTGTATAGATATAATCCTTCTCTCTGACCAGCACAAATACTTGCATACCGGGTGTGCGAACTAATCTCTAAAACACAGCGCTCCTCGGTCAGAACCTGGATTCTCAAAATTTACTAAAACATTCAATTTTACATCTCTGTAACTGAAGTCCGTTTAGAAGTAAAATTTAGATTTATTCTTGAATTTTGAAAATATAAGAAAAAATTATTCTTAAAAGAGTGAAAGTATTTGTCAGAATTTAAGATTGTTAATTGTTATTCTCTTACCCATTCCACTCTACGGAATCTCAGTTAATATTCAAACAGGATATGCATTACATACCCATAATTCGGGATGTCTTGACATTGAGTTTATCTGAGGAAAGTTTTGGTTAAATGTTTTAACACCCTGGATATTGACAAAAGATTCTTACGACGACGTTGTTGCCCACACTAATATTATTTATACACTCAACTCTTGTTCTATTTAGTATTTTACTGCTTGATTTTTTCTGCTCTTGTTCTACCGAAGATCAATGTACAAATCTAAGGTTACTAACTAGGTAATGTTGTTCTACGTGTACACCTTAGAATTGAGATATTTTGAATTGACTAGGGGAGATCTTGTAGGTGGTAATTCAGTTAAGTGGTCAAAGCATTCAATGATTAACGTAATTACATGCACGTAAACTTGACAGGACATGGTATACTGGAATATTTGGCTAAATTCTTCCCCGTTTGTTTTTAGTTTGTAAACCGAAATACTATTATAGGAGAGTAAACAGATCTCTTGTCGTGACGACTCTTAGCACTGGCAAGTTAAATTTGTTTTTTTTCTGTTGGAAGGAAATGGCAAGCTTTTCTGTAAGGTTTAAAGAACGACCTGATAGTTTTCTTTTGGATTGTGACTAGTGGTGAGGGTGAAATGGGAAAAATGGTTGACTTTAGAGATAGGATGGGTTGGAGGAAGATTTGCGGAAGGGAATGGAATTGTGGATAACTTGGTGGTGATGAAATGTGGTGTTTTTATGTGTTGACTAGATGAAGTAACAAAATAAGATAGTGGATGGAGGGGGAAGGAAATTGTGTGAGAGAGGTTTTCACTGTGTGTGTTCGTTCCTGGATTAGTGCTTGCCTTGAAGCTATCAAATATTGTAGTTGGTGGTGAGAAAAAGGACAGACGCAAAGAACTTTCTCTATTTGCCTTTTTCTTTCTTTCTCTCTCTCTGGCATACATGTGTTAAGTGTAAAGATATATGTAGTTTTGGTGTTTTCTCATCAGTAACTTTTTTGGTGACTGGTACATATAGGTATTAGGTACTAAGGGATGACAACAGTAACTGTTGTATGGGATACAGTTACATTGTACACGAAGGACTTTCGCCTGTAGGTGATATTTTCTAGTTGGTAGTTTGTACGTCGTCGGTGTTTCGTATTTTTGTACATGTGTGTGTGTTTGTTATCCTTTTGTGTTGACTCTTCAGCTCCTTATAGCGTGTCTTTCTTATCTTTTCTGGGGTTATGTATACCACTACGTTGAAAGTTTTACGAGTTTCAAGGAAAATGAGATGAAATGATGGAAATGTGTTTCGAGAGTGATTCCTTCTCAGCTGCTGCTGTCAGGAAGGAACGACTTGACTTGACGTTCGTAGAAGAGGTCTAAGGTCAAGGAAATAAAGTCATTCTTGTTAGTGGGTCGGTTTAGTGTACATCATATGTGTAACGTAACTTTGTACATATTTTGAATTCCCTTGTGCGTAGGTTCACACTTTTTTCACTCGGCAAAGTAAGTAGGTTGTTTTCTCTCTCAACGCTGTAGATGAAAGTTCATTATTGTTACATCTCTTCATATCGTATAATTTACATTTTGGTGTAGCTACTCTCTTATTTTTTGGGAGGGATAAACCTGGCATAAAGGTAAGAGGGAACTTGTAAAACTTGTTATGTGACATCTTTTCTCACATAAGGCTGATGAATTTGTGGTACACTTTGTATTTTTTCGCATACGTAGCTTTACTTTTCTGATTATGAATCTTGGACATCTTGTAGCTTAACAACGTAACGTAATGCTCTTCCTCTGTCCAAAGAACCAAAGAAAAACAATTTGTTCATTGTATTAGACAGTGTGTAAACGTAAACGAAAAGTTATTTTTATAAACGTGATGACTAGAGTAAGAGAACGTTAAGTCTTTACAATGTGGTTGGTTATCTGTGGGTCATACCTACATACCTATGTATCATAGTTTTTTTTATGATTTGAGTATTTTATATCAGTAAAACTTGTAGGTCTGACAATTTGAGGTACGGTGTACGTGTGCATGTGGTGTGTGTGACTGTGTTACAGTGTTATTTTGGATAATACTTTACTTTTTAATAATTGTATAGACGTATGATGACCATGTCGGTGAACTATGGTTTCTCTCTAAAGACATTTTATGTGTATTCTAGAGTTAGACACTGTTGATGCTCCAGTCAACATTTGTAGAATTAGGTTCGAGTATTTCTGTAAGAATTCTTCACATCTTTCTTTTCTTGTTTTTGGTTGATGGTGGTTGGTAGGGGATGTGTGTGTGTGTGACTTGTGAAAGTTTTTGGTGGTGTCGAGACGAGAGAGGTAAACCTACACCTATATATACATATGTATGGTTATATCCTCCTTTCTTGATGTTGGTGGTATGACGGTGCGGAGAGTTTGGGGGAGATAGGGTGAGTGTCGGCTGAACTGTTTGAGTGTGAGAGAGAGTCAACAAAGTGGCTGGTAATCAAGATTGAGTGAAGTGAGTTGAGTTTCAGCTGATGCTAGGACTTCCTTCTTGTAACATGGAAAAGGGAAGAAAATCTTTAGGATGAGAAGGAGAGGAAAGAGGGAGGGAGGATGTAAAATTTATAAGGATCTCCAACACATATTTATTCTAGGGAGCAACTAGGAGAAAGAAACTGGTACAAAATACTAAAAATATCTGTCTTAGGTATCCCAAAGCAATATATTGCTATTGCTCTATCGTGTTGTCTTTATTGTTGGGCTCTAGACCAAAAATTATTGGCAATTCAATGTGGATATCAAAGTTGGTTGAAATTCTACAGATAATTATAATTACACTGACTCGGCCTCGAAGCTCATTTTATTCGAAAAGTCAATTGAAATTATTTTGGGTTTTTGAAATGCCTTGTGACTTTTAGAAAGTATTTACAAATTTTCGTTGTTGTAAGAATCAACATTGTTCCGGTTATGTAAAATTTACTGTGTAAATTAATAAACCGAATATGTAAATGGAAGGACAGGTAGGGCAATGAATTTTTTCTCATTAAAATCTAAGTGACTTGACTTTGTCAGCTAATTTCCTTCAATTAATTATTTAATTCTGCGGGTATTTTTTTGAGAAAATATGGTGTGAATAGAGAATTGACACGAGCATATTATATCACGAATTACGAGCTATTTAGTTTTGGGGAATATACAGGGTGGGCCAAAGTAAAGGACACAACTTTCATGTCGAATAACTTTTGTAATTTTTCGAATTATTTAATGAAATTTATATCCCTGTGTAGCCAAGGAGTTCGGAAATTGATCCACTTTTGGTCCCATGCAATTCGGTTGAAGGGCT
>WJFB01002523.1:0-18665 GCA_009870185.1 Pygmarrhopalites habei
GACCTCCAGAGGTCACATTTTGTCACATTTTTGTAACACTTCCCTGATTACGACACTCAAACACAGCACAGTATGTATTCGACATAATGTTAACTATGATATTCAGTGGTTAAATAGTCCTTACCTGATGAACAACCTCCAAATATTAATTAAGAAGTAAAATTTACCAATGTTTTCTGTGTACAGTGAGAGAGACAGAGAGAGAGAGAAATCTAAAAGCTTACACCTTCGCCGCTGCACCAAATTGGCGCGACTTAATTGCATTGCCTATAATAGGCACTTCCTTCAGAGTCACACGACTTCATATATGTATTGTATGTGTGTCATAATCCCCACAGCTCGTGTACTTATCCAATGGACTACTATCCCCACAAACACATCTCCACATAAAGAATCTAGTCTTTGTACTCTGACCAACGTAATATTGGCCACGTCAAGACAGCAGAGTGTAATTTGATGCAGTTGAACCAAAAAGACCAGTTATTAACAATAGGATTTTTGCTAATAGCAACAACAAATTGATAGGAAATCGTCATTCCTCTTTTCTCTCTCTTGATGTGGAGGAGTAGGACATGACTTGACTCCCCCATTTGATTATTATTATTAACTTTTATTGGTCGAGTTGTGAGCTTCAGTTCATCATCTAAAATATTATTTTGTCTGTCCCATCACTCAAATCTCCTCACATTTAGTTTAATGTGGTGGTCACATTTTCTTCCCTATCTCACCTGCATCCGACTTTCCCTCGCTCACGCAAACCTTCTCAAAAAAATGTTCTTTTAATGTACTACAAGAATTGTATCATTATTACGAAATATATGGAACTTCTCGCCTCATCTCAATTTCTCACTACCTTCCACCATCATCCCGTAGACTGTGTGTGTGTGGGGTGTGTACATCTTGATGAGTTTGCAGACAGAGCCAGACAGTTTGGCTGGGATGGCCGGAAGATTATGAGACAAAAATATGTGAGTCATACGCGGAAGGATGTATATTTGATTAATTTTTCCCTCTCAAAAATCTCGACACTCGGGTAAACAGCTTTGGAGTGAATAATGAGAAGAAGAACAATGAAGAGATTAAGGGCCTCAATGAGTTGAGTGTGTGTGTGTGATAATAACACACACTGGCATACTGGTAGGTAGAGTTCTATTATCCATAACAATGACTGTGGGCACCTGTCACACATACACACTCAACAGAGTTCATTCATGTTATCTTGTGCGTAGTAATTTAATAAATTTTGGAAGAGCATGTCCATAAGTGTGTACAGAACACAACTTTGAGAATGTTCAAGTCAATGGAAGACAGAGCCTCATGTATTTGTCTGAATGAAAGTCTCTCGTGTTTTTTTTCTCTTTTCATCTTTTTGCGCTAGTCCCTCTGGGCTCACATTATACAAAACACTTTATCTCCTACACCTCCGTGTGTGTGTCTGTATGTACACTCCTATTAGAGACAATGGAGATTGCTCATAAAGTCCACTACTACTCTCTATATCGGCTGTAATTTAATCCCAATCGTTTGGTACAACTCATTGAGTTCACAGACAAGAAAGAGAGGAAGAGAGAGAGAGAGAAATGAAAAAAATTTCCTAGATCCTCAAAGTGCCGTGTACGGTCATTTTCAATAAATGCCATTTAGAACAGGCCCAATTGTCATCATGATGAAGGGGTAGGAGATGTAATAGAATAATATTTGTTTCCTTCCTTCCCATTTGTATGTACACGACAGTTACTATGTTGACTTCAAGCAGCGTTGAAGAGACAAGGAGGGGAGCTCTTCACTTACAGTCACAACATGCATGTTTGCAAATTCATGCTAAAAGATTCTTTCCTTCCTACCTACTTACCCACTTGTAATAAAAGCTCAATGTGTGCGTTTCGAACTGATATATTCCGTTCGTTTATTTTTTTTGCATGTCTACCTCTACCAAATTCCCACATAAGGAACTCAGACTGACTGCGTGAAGACTACTGACAGCCGACTGCATTTCATCGACCTCTTTTCCCTTACGATTCTTCTCAATTATTTTTTTTTGTGAAATTGTAATTATAGTACTGACTTGGGTCTAGACGCGAGACTCACTGGTCCACTGCCTTCCCCAAACGTGACATGACTGAATCAATAGCCAGTTTATTTAATTTGCGCAATCAGTAAATGACGTTTTGACCCCACGTGAGTGTACAGTTACGCCATCAAAATCTGGGCTTAAAAATTTAACAGTTTTGAAGACTTTCCCTTTTTTCTTTTAGTTAAAAATCAGTCGTAGGATTGCATAGGGGATGAAGAAAACGAAGCCACATTTCTTGTCCTGTCAGTTTTGAAGAATAGAATGCGGATTCATTTCCTACAAAATAAGTCATTCAAAATTATTGTCCATTTTGTCCAGAGATGCTCATATTCTGTGTCGAATTTTGCAGTTAGGATTCTCCAGGACAAACAGGATTTTCCCATTAACCTGTTGACAATATCAGACTATATTCACTTATGACAACTTTTATCCATTCATGAGTCAAATTCCCAGGACATTTACCCTTGACTTGCCAGCCTTTAGTACAAAAAAATTAATTTTGTTGACACGAATGTAAAATTGACAGTCTCAAAAACAACAAAATATTTTACAAGATCTATTTGACATTCGTGGGTGGGCTGTCCTATGAAGTGTCAGATGGGTCAACAAAAGTGTACAGTTTCCTGTATCAACTGTCATGTCAAATTTATTGTTGTAAACATTGTCATCATTATATATTTTCAAGTTGAGTTGAAAATTCCTTTCGAAAATTTAGGCAACATACTTTTTTAAAAAAGTCATTTCATTCATGTCAATTTTTGAATTCTGTAAGTAGTTACAAAATTGTATCAAATCAAATGCATGGACTCGCATGCCGTACTATTTGTTACTACATACTCGCTGCATAATAAGTGCAGTGAATTCTTTGTCTCACGTATCCTGTCAAATTATGTAATTCTACGCATTTCTCAGACCACAGTCTTCATAACGTCGGCGGCATGTAATAAGACAAAAGAATTCCGCACACAAGTCGTCTCTGAGAACAATTTCATCTCAATATTCTGAGTCCTCCCTTTGAATGAGTACAAACATTTTTGACTGAACGAGAGTGTGTGTGTTGCCCTCACATTAAAAATGGCAATCCTTTCCTCATGACTGAGCGAAGGTAATTTTCTATCACAACCAAAATGGCCATTAATTCATGTACTATGATCTCATGGAAAAAAAGAGACTTCCGATATAAATTACAATGGCATCCCCTTTAATTCTGTCTGACTGTGGTTATTGTGGTTCTTCTCTCTGTGTGTGGCTCTCCACATTTTTAGAGTCTTTAGGTTTTTGTTTCATGAAATCAAATTGGGGCACACACGTTTGGACATTGTCCAATTTCTGTGTACATTATGCCCACACTACATCAGACTGTCATATTTTCTTTTCTTGATAACTAATCGAAATGATGCGAGAGACTTTTTACAAATTATCAAATTCACAATTTCCGTCCCAGGATTTTTTCTAATTTATTTGTATCTTTAATTGAGAATGGAGTGGACGAGGAGTAAAAATTTAAGAAACAAAGGAAATTTGTTGAAACTTGGTCTTTGATGATAATGGATTTAACGTGTATCATGATAATACAGAATAGTTAAGCTACATTTTTTCTATTAATGATTCACACATTGGCTGTAGGTGTTAATGTAGAATAGCAAGGGTCAATTAAATGCAAGTTGGAGGCAACGCAGCAGTTCGCAAAGGGTTCGAGCATGACTTGTCAATTAAGTGTGAATGTGCGATGGCGGAAACTGCACTTTTTTCTTCATTTACTCTACTCTCCACACCAAATAAAATCGCATCTGAACCACTATTCATTTTTGTAAATATTATTCCACTGCTCAAAAGTGCGTCTTTACACGCACAGTCGATGACCGCAGGAATGTAACTATTTAACCACGAATCTTTAATCCCATTTAATTTTTCTGACCGACAATCCAACTACTGTAACTGCATTTAGTTGAAAGGAGAGAAAAAAATTGAAGTCCAATCTAATTCCATCATTAACAAAATTTTGTGTTGACTGAGGTAAACTAGGATTTTTGAATTAAAAAAGAGAAATTCATGCCAATTTGTGGAAATCGACATTTGAGTATGTTTACGGAAGGAATTTTTTTCCGCAAAATTTTTGCAAAGAGATTTTTCTATACAACACAACAACAGGACAAAATTGACTGCCTACTTTTACTAGTTTACAAATTTATTTAATTTTGGAAGTGGTGGAATATAGGAAAGTACATTTTTAAGACTATACTCCTTTTCATGCTGTTATGATTTATTTATGTAGATGCGTGGATGGACGGTGATGGATGCTCATTTTAATATGAACAGATTCAAATGTGATTGTTTGTTTACGATAATTATTATTAGGATGAATGATCAGACGGGAGTGGAATATTAAGATGGCGAGTTTTTGGATTTTCCACTGAATTTGTGGAAAATTTCCCTCTCTCTTCACCATTTAATTCTCACTCCCTATTTGACTGTGTATGAAACGTGTGGAGTCATTAGTTGACTTCACACCTTCTGAGTGAGGAGGTGGTGTAATGGATGGAGGGGACATGCATGTGATTAATGTAAGTCAAGACAGGCTAATTATTGTCAAGTCCATAAGAAAATCTATAAAATAAAATAAATTGCCCCAAGTCAAGCCCACGAGATCACGAACAGGTTCTTCCTTTCAATTTATTCTTCTTCTTTGTACAGACATCTCCATCACTAATTTAACAATTATGGATTTTCTTGACACAGGAAGTACAGCCTTACCTGTGTATTCTACAGTACAATTTGTCCTGTCTAAACCCACAAACAAACATATATGGTATTTTAATATTCATAAATGAACAACAAAATTTCCAATTTTTTTAATCCCTCTTCAGCTAATTTTGTACATAAACAATTTTTAAAGTCAAGTAGAGTCAATTTTTAGTAACTCTTCAATAATTTTATAATCGATTAATCGTAGGAAAATTGCTAGCCCTAAAGACAGAGAGAGAGAGAGTCTTCATCTCTGTCAAAATGAACGAGCTCAATTTTCATGCAACGTGAGACACAGTGATCAGAGTCAATAAATTGACCAATGATTATTTTATAGTAAGTTGGCAATCGAACTAGCTATTCTGGATTTTCATTCCACACACACACACATTGTAATCTGAATACTCATTTTCCTCATCATTTATCCAACAATTATCCTCTCTCCATTTCCTGTCATCCACCATGCTGCTTTTTTCCTTTTATTAAACCTCTGACTCTTTCATTTAAAGGAATAGATAGGAACTTTGTAGAAAAAAATCCAAAACTGATCTCTCTTTTATGATCATTATCTAATCATACACACAAGTACATATGGGCACACACACATACTACTTATGAGTTAAGACATTGAAAAAAATCCCTCACTGTAACATCAGCAAAGTACATAACAAAGCTGATTGTTGCTGTCACCTTCTCTAATTTGATAATATATGATATTACATAGCATTAATTATGATATAGAAATTTTGAAAAGAAGAGTAGAGCAGAGAGAAAAAGTATATAATTTGTTGTGGACTGTGTGAACAATGGCTGAGCATTTTAAGTTTCTACTTTGTTCAGAATCTCTACTTACTCTGCAATGCAATCCATCATCTTTGCAATTTGTGACACAAAAATTACTAACTTGAATTGACAAGGAGGAGAGAGATATGGAGACTTGAGAAGGAAACGTATTACGTTTACAATGTGTTATGTTCCTCTCGTAATTTCATAGGACACACGACAGTAGTAAAATTAGCTTTTGATCACGTGTCAGGTTGTGAGTATGCCCAAAATTAGCCAGGATATTCATGTTTATTAGCACAAGTACACGACTCATGAACTTGGTGATATCATACTACTTGTGCATAAAGTACAAAAATTAAAAACTCTCAGGACTCATTGGCTCCAAGCCATCTCTCTGTCGCTGTAATGTACAATGGATGTAAATTGCTGTCATTAGAACATATCATATTGAAACTTTCTAAGAAATTTTTCACAGGCAAAAGTTCAACGTCAATGTTGCCCCGTCTCTCTCTCCGTCTTACACGAAGAGAAAGGTTTTAACTATGTTTTTTAATAGTACACCAGTGTGTGTGTCATGTTCGTCTCTTATGTACATCTGAGTATTTAAATGCACATATTTAGTAAAGGGAATCCCAAGCGTACTCTGAACCTGCCAATACATTAGCAACCTTTGACCTAGAGGGGGATGCTCATTGAGTAGTAGTCAATGCAAGTGTGTGGAGGAAAGTCATTGTACTGGGATAATAGCACGTTGATACATGTTTATTAAAAAAAATTAAAAATATAAATGATGACGAGCGTGCAGCTCACACAGTCAAAGAGAGAGGCACTTCAACTTGGACAGATCATATAATTAATTTTTTCCCTTTATTTACAGAGAGAGAAATGGAGAAACTTGCTTCTTTTTGAACAGTCTGAAGTTGTATTCTGGCTTTAAATCGTATGCTGTGATTACATAAAAAAAGATTGTCATGAGGGTGAGGGTTATTGTGTGTGTGTGTGTTTGGGACTCAAAACTTGTATGATTTTTTTTTTGTGGGATTACTCCAAGTGAAAATCTCTAAAAAGATAAAGAGATTCATCCTCCACACTTTCATTTGGGGATGGGAAGGATCCTTCATGAATGAGGAAATTTGCATACATAAATAACGGATATTATTTCCTGTCTCAACACAAACTTCAATGATGCATGTTTGTTGTGTGGGCAGTGACTCTCAAATTTTTGTGTAAAGGTCTTCAAAAAATTGAGAGAGGGTTATCAATTCTCGAACGAAGAGACTGCCCAAAGGCCTGTCCCGTTTCTTCTTCATTTAATGAATGTCACAAATCCCTTCCCTACTTCGTCTCTCTTTTTTTTGTACAAATATGTCCAATTGGAAAAGTTGGTGAGTTGGGATGATGACAGTGAAAATCTTGTTGGGTATTCCCCTTCCCAACTTTTGACAAGATAAAGATTAAATGATGATGGAAAGCTTTAATTTAAAGCATGTCTCAAAAGTAACCGTCAAATCTTGCAAACAAATAGACAGTCAATTCAGTTGTTATGCATGTAGACTGTGTACAGATGGACAAATTTAATATTTTCATTAGCGTTTTCGTGAGTCCACTCAATTTATTCAACATTGTGTTTTTTAAGTTCATTACCCGTCGGTCCTCCCACTCTGTACCGTTTCAGACACACTCCCAATTATTCAATGCTAAAGCATGCATGAGGATGCTGCCTAAAAGCTTAGCCATCAAGTATATTAAATACTGCAAAGGAGTAATAGTGAGCATTTAAAGTTAAATGTTTCATTATAAATCTTTCTTACCGTCGAGACTTGGACAGGTGAGGGCTGGAGGCAATTAGCACTGTATGGAGACCAACTTTAACTATTATGAATGTTATGAAGGAAGAGAGAGCATTGGAAGTGAACAGCTTCAACATAATAATTCATGAATAGCAAACAACTTCAAAAACTCTCATTATTATTACGAAAACTAAGAATGTTGCATTTGTGTGTTACGCATTGTAATTTATCCCAATCTCTTTTAATTCCGTCAACATTTACACAGGAAAAAAAACCTTCCGGAAAACTTTCCTCAGTGACAATCTAACCGTTTAGCCTAGATAGGCAAAGTAAATTAAAATAAAGGATTAATTTCTCATGATCACGTCATCTTTCAAAACAGTCTCAAAATTTGGAACGTTAGTAAATTCCACCACTCATATTTCAAAATTCACAGTTTACACGTAAATGATTTTCTGTAAACAAAACTATTGATGTATGGAGCACCACTCCAAGAAAATACGGTCAATAATAAATAAATGTCTCCAAGTTTAATTACTATTATAAATTCTTTACTTGTAATCAATTCCCAGTCAAAAAAGAGATTCTATAAAACTTTTCGTTTCATTTGAAGGAAGTTTTACTGCCCCCATGAAATACACAGAAAATGTGAATTATGAATTGCGTGACAGAAACACAGAACCAAGTATGAGAGTCATGTAATCGGAAATCACAATAAAAAGACAATCGTTGTAGTTACATATGGACATACATTTTTTCCATGTGAAAGTAAGAATAGTACAATAGTAACATCACAAACACACATTGTAGTCTAAGCGTGTTACTTCCAACTACGTACTTCATGTATAGGGGATGCAAGTCTTAAAACTTGTAATAAAATATGCGTGCAAAAAATTACAACGTCAGTCAAGTCACACAAACACACACAAAACAAGTCTTGATCTGAGTAAGTACAGTGTGTGTGGTACATACTGCATGCACGTTACAATATAATGTAAAGGTGTACCATCACACACTCCACACTTCTCTTGACTATTGTTAATAGATGTACAGTTACATGATCCTCCTGTTTCTCTGACTTGTTGTGTTGTCCTGTAATATGCATTTTTTCTCCAAAATTTTTTCGAGAAAAGATGCGATGACCCCTCAGAGAGTCATAATTGCTTGTTGTCTTCCTAGACATCATCACTACAATAACAATAGTTGAGTAACTAAGTATTGTACTTGTCACTTTTGTACACACACATAACTTCATATGTAATATCATTCATTCATCTAAGAAAGAGAGAGAGAGAGAGAAAGATAATGAGACTGAGTGCTTAGTCAGTCAGTGGGGCATGGGATGAAGACACTTTGCATTTAATTTCAACTTTTTGAGCACTTTCTATACACTGTCAATAACAAACTTGAAGAGAGGCTGTATTGGCTTCCAAAACACACACAAACACACACACTTTTACACAGAGGAAATGCCATTTGAAGATGATACTTTTAACCATATAACTAGTTTTCTCTCATGACTGTACATACTTAAGTATTCCCTCATAGTCTCTGGCCATCTGTGCAATTAAAGTGAGACGCAGTGTGTGAAATTAAATGAATTCAAAATATTCGTACATACACAATTACGATTGGTAGTCACTAAGGACTGTAGTTAAGATTCAACAACTCTCAAAAAATGTGATTTGGTTGAGTACTCGTGCGTCCAGATTTATGAAGCCAGGGACGGACGTCTTATGGTCCACATTTTATGACAATTTTTCTTATCTCACGTCCAAGCCACTAGCCAAGACTGTGACAGTCCTGACCAGAGGAAATAAATCAAATCTTCTTCGTCTTGGTGAAAATTGTAATTGTCAGAGATCAGTTTATATGACCACTATCAGGTCATCTTATTTCCTCATAAAAAATATAATTCATTCATGAATCCTCATCACACACACACACTACACACTCTCACACAATCAGATTACCTGGAATGACCAACTGCCAAAGCAATTGGTCATCATGTCCAACATATCCGTCCTCCTCATCTCTAACTGTCTTTCTGTATTAAATCAGAATTTGGTCATTATAACATTCCACACTTTTCTTGTACCTACGTTCGTAAATTTTACGAGATCTCCACACCTAACTTTACACCGTACACAAATGAGAGGGAGAGTGAGTGTGTGTGTCAGATTTATAACTTCTCTTCTGTGCACTCAAAATTTAATAAAAAGTTGCTTCCATCTATTACTACTACTACATCGTAAAGTTGCTTGTCCCTTTTGTTTTTCATTGTCTTGCATATTCATGATGAAGTTGTATACAGAGAGAGAGAGAGAGGAGGAAGGAATTAAAATGAAGGGGCAATGAAATAATAATCCAGACTCCCCACCTACAAGTAGGCTATTTTGTAATAGATTGTTAATGGGGCAGGAAACATGATTACGGATAAATGAATCAATTATTCACAAAAATTTTCTCTTTTTCATATTTCCATGTCCAGAGAAGAAAAGGTGCGTAGTCACAATTTACAAATTAACTCCCTTCAGTCGAAGGTTTAAACAATAAAACATTGATTATTTAATTCGAATTGTGCCACACACACACGCAAGTGAAACTTATTAATAGGTAAGAGTGTCAATTAAATTCCCTTCCCCATGTAAATGCAATAACGTTCGTCAAGTCAGTGAAATCAAAGAAATATTGAACCATTTCTTTTCATTAGCCGTCTAGCGTATCGCAAAATAAGCACAATAATTTCTAACAACTGAGAGTCAGCCACAATTAGCAAACATGAGTAACAAAAGCATGCATAAATATCGAAGCATGTCCATCAACTGTAAACAAGAAAATAAGAGTCAAGTGGAGATTTTCTAAATTAAAATTCGCAGATTGTTCAGTTGCGAAATGATGGGAAAACGGAAATAAAATGTCAATTTTTTGAGGCATTTGAAAAAAATGAAATAAAAAATTACAACATGCCAATTTGGTTTAAAAAGGAGTATGAGACGGGTAATGCATAACAATTACTTTAAATGTATTTGAATGAATGAAGAGTTGTCATTATATAATAAAAAGAAAAATATTTTAACTACCCAATCTAGTTTGACCAGCTCGTGACAAAGTAAACGATGTGACTGTACGCATCGCACCCACATTTCGCAATAGTGCGTTGGTTTTGTAGTGAAATGCCTGTGGAGCAAAAGATTGTCAATCCATTTTGCATGTGCGAAAATGCGGAATGAACGGATGAACTACTTTCCTCTTCCCCTGATTATACGTGTAATGATGCACAGGATGACGTTCATTGCTCACGTTCACACGTATCATTAAATAATTTGATTTGGGTTAGTATTTTACAGGTGAGGCTGTGGAGTTACCATCGACACAACCTATAATAATTTTTGAGTTATGAATAATTATACGAATGAAAAGGCTCTTCGAACGGTGCAACTTGATTCTCTTCAAATGAGTACAGTCTGGATTTGGACAAAACGGAAGGATATTTTGAATGAAAGAAGCAGGGAGGCTAATGCATTACAACGGCTACGAAAAAAAATTAAAGTATTACCTAACCAGGGTATAAAGATGGCAACAGTGAATTATTGATAAGCTGGCAGAAACAAGTTGGATGATGTTTGTGCAAAATGTGGTACATGTGAGGAGTGCATTATTATTTTCATATCTCGAGGCTCACAACTGAACCCACTTCCGTTTACCTCCTTAAGAACTGAGTTAGTTAGGTTAATTGTGTGGCCTATATGAGTCAGTAAAAGAGGTACATAACAGAGGAAGTATGATGGAAGCAGAACAATGGAAATAATAGAGCAGCACATGTGTGTGTGTGTGAGTGGGGGAAGTGTGGGACTTCGGAGGGATGAGGGGTCATGATGGGACAACGTGGGCTGTGATGTTTGACTTGGGTGTGGAGGGTTGAGGAAGAGGGCAAGGAGTTTGAATGTTGTGTGTAAGGAGATTACGTGAAGATTGGTGTAGATGAGGTAAGGGACTGCATAACTGGGGCCGAGTGGACGGAAAGTGAAAAGAGTGCATCTTGGACGGCTGTGAGGAGGAGGAGGGGAAAGTGAGGTGTATTCGACTATATAAGTGTCTGCGTGTGGAGGGATTGACATCACAAACTTACTCACTTCCCATTGACAAGATCGGTACGGAGCAGCGGTCAAGAGAGTGTGTAATTTCCAAAATCATTTTCCAAATTTTATTTCGAAGAAACGGATCTGAGCGGAATTTAAGGTGAGTTTTGTGTGCATCTTTGTGTGATTCTGGATTCACCGTCATTTCTGGATTGAGAGTGACTCGATTGTGGATTAGTCGAGTGTGTCAGTGTTCTGCGTAATTGAGTGTGCTTTCAGAAGAATTCTGATTGGTCTTGTTATTGTGTGAACAGATGAATTGTCGGGGATTCCTACTGCTCGCGCTGCTCAATATGGGGCTGGTGGCCATCACCACCAGTCACGGGAGTGGACTCGGAGTCATCATTCCTCTCCTGCCCATTGCAGCCATCACAGGTGAGTGGTCCCAACATTTGAGTTGACACATTTCCAAAATTCTTTTCCCATTTGACATGACAAAATGTGTGTGTGTAGGCCACGCTGGGTTGTTCGGAAGTGGACTTACTGGTGCAGCTTTGCTCAAGTTGAAAGCTGCTGCTGCTCTTGGTGCCTTCCTTGCCTTGAAACGCGGGGGCGGTCATGCTGGTAAGTAAAATTAATTCAAATAAAAAAATGTGTCCCTAGTTTGTATTCATAAACTAATACTTGAGTGAAATGGTAGGATTCAACTTTAACATTGGACATGGAGGCAACGAAGGATGGGGGTGGAGGAGACGACGGTCCGTCGAGGATGATGCTCGCGGTGAGACTGTTGACATTGACATGAGTCAGTACGACCCTTCATTGGATGAGGTGAGTTGACATGATTGAGGAAAAATAGTTGCGGTTACTTATGGATATTTTGGTGAAACAGGTTCTCCAGTACGATCAACTGGGATGCGGACTGAGACTCCTCTGTGAGATCAGCACCACCCCTTACTCCTCATTGCAAGAGGATGAGAAGCTCATCTTGGAATTGTTCGGGTGAGTAGTGGGACACGGCAGTGGGGTAATAAATCGTAACACCTCCTCACCCTCCTGTCCTCTTACGTGTCGTTCAGTTGATCTCATTTGAATAATTACATGAGTGAAGACTGACTCGGGAATGCAACAAAGTGCAGTCATTATGCAAAAGAAAAAGAAAGCAAATATCATGCATCATTGAATGTGTGACAGAGTCTAACATTTGTGGTCGTCATTTTGGTCGAGATCTCGAATGAGTCAATATTTTGGCTCTGCGGTCCCTCAGAGTGAGGGTGGGGGAAGGAGGAAATGTACAGTATTGTTGTCTTTGCTCAAAACAACAATGCAAAAATGTGTGTGTGTATGGGTCGGTAGAATTGCTTTGTACTTTCGATTTCTTCCTTCGCGGAACTTGTCTTCCTGCCCTCAAGCCTCGTCCAACTCGTTTTTTTGTCTTCCTCATCCTCACCAGCATTCCCTTATCAAGTCAAAGTGGACTGGGGCTGAGATGAGTGAGAGAAAGAGAAAGTGACCTTTTTTTCTATTCATCTTCTACCCCATCACTGACACAACGAGGCTCAACCTTTACCTTCCTCGTGTTCGCAGTTACGATTTCTTATTACATGATCGTGGGGACTCCTTCATTAATTATTCAATGAATTTCACTTTGGGTAATAATTGAGTAATGCCTATTTATTACCACTATTTCCAGTTCTGATGAGAAGGCCCCAAATCCAAACAAGGCATCCCGTGGAAAACTTTCTTACTCTTACGCTCGTATCCTCGGAGAATCTGCCAAGGATTCTGAAGTCTGCTCAAGGGTCTACGGAAGATGCCCTTACAACGGAAAGACAATCATGCAGTCTCTTCGTGAAGCCAACGTCTAAACAAAATCCAATTTTGTCCAAAAGACATTTTTTATTTAGATTAGTAGAGACCAAATCCTGGTTAAACTATTTTTATACAGAGAGATCGTCAGGGGGAGATATATATTATATTTTTTTCCTTAAAATGTTCCCAAAAACAGGAAGCGCAGTCTATTTTGTTAATTGTTCTTTGCGGGCTTTTATTTTTGTTTTCTCTACAGTTTTCTCTCTTCTCTTTCTATGTCAGTTTTGAATGTGAACCTGAATGTGTGCTTAAAGTAGATACAACCATTTTGATTGCGTGTGTGTGTCTGTGTATGACTGTTCCTGCCAAATAAGTTTTCGTTTTAGCCAACAAATTGTGTGCGAATGAGGAGCTTGAGCGTATGTATGACATAATTTTTTCTAAGCGTAGTTTTAAATATTGGCAAAATTGAGGGACGTGTTTATTTTTGAATAACTGAGTATACCTGAGAATGGATGGCTTGATTTGTCTAGTTATGAATGATGTACGATTGCGAGTGTGAAAGAATTGTGTAAATGTGCGAATAATGGACGTGTGCCTGAGGGAGAGAAAATTGTGTGTGTGCTTTGTATGAGTGATTGTGAGTGAGAGTGACTGAAAGTGTGTGAATATTGGCTAGTTGTGTACTTGGTATGAATGTTGATATTGTAGTAAGATTGCGGATTTGTGGGTGTTAAAGAAATTGTCCTGACCACCACTGGACATTTCCCTTGCTAGAACTTTCGTGCCATTTTTTCTCAGGTAGAAATTTATTGAAACTCTTATCCATTAGACAGTGTGTTGTGAGAGACGGGGAAATCTCTGAAAACCCATAGATCAAGAAAATAATATTTTTACTTTTATAGCATATTGCAAATAACAAAGCAAAGAAACCATAACCAAATTTATCGAGCTCAATATACTTTCAAACTGAAGGATCATCTGATATTTTATCAGTCCTTCGTTCATTTCAACTCACATGCAGCTGAAATGTGTCGAATCTAGTCAAACAACTTTACGTCTTATGCTAAGTAACTATATTTTCTAGATTTAAGTATGAATGTTGAATGAATTGTGATTGTGTGATTGCATGGTTTGAAAGTGTGGATACATGTGTGTGTGATTCAGTTAAACTGTATGAATGGCTTTTACGATTGATGAGTGAAAATTATGTTTGTCTGTATGAATGTGTATGTATGTTGTAAATGCCGTGTGATTCATTTTTGTATGCCGTCTCATCCGTGATTCAAATAATTGTAACTTTACTAGTGTGTTGTGTGTCCACTTCAATTGTTTCATGCTGTGTCAAAATAAATAAATGATCCAGTCAATCATTTTATGACAAAAAATAATCATTCCCTCTCATTTCTTTGCACCGTTACTGAAAATTCGGACAGTTTGTCGTTCGTTGTGGACAATCGTAAGACACAATTGGCGTTAAAAAACAGGCAAAAAATATGGCCAATGTGGGGGTCGAACCCACGACATCCGCGTTATTAGCACGGCGCTCTAACCAACTGAGCTAATCGGCCCGGATGAGGTAAGGCCCCGCAGTTGACGGCTTTGATGCTCATGCAGAGATTGAACTGATCTATCGTCCAATTTACAGAGATTAGAGATCATTGCGTCAGTGACATACTGATATTGTATTATGAATGACATGTGTGCCTGAAGAATATTTCCTACTACATCTCAATTTAACAAAAGTCTCACTCAACCTGAGGCATCATGTACGTCGGACACTGTGAACATGTATGGTAATAAAAAAATGTATTAAAATTACAAAAATCCCTACCCCAAGGAAACGACGCTGAACTAGGAGAATGAATAGAAAGGAGAGAGAGAGAGAAGGTTACGAATGTCAAAAATTATCCTCTCCCTGTCTATCTTTTTTAGAATACATAGCTGTAGTTAAATGTTAAGCACGCAACAGTCAAATTCAGAACTCTCCATTCTGAAAAATGTACTGGTAAAGGAAACTCCTCTCTCTGACGTCCATTGCATTCTCATTGTGTATTGCTTTTGCTCAGATTTGTTGGTTGTGTGTACAGAGTACACATGTAAAGTAATCTGGACAAAAAGAAGTTGTGTGTGTGTATAGGGGAATACAAAAGGATATAAAGGGATAACGACATTATTTCCAACTAATTTATATCGTCGTCCATTTACGATTCTCTTCAAGGCTTACATGGAATGAAAGAGTGTGTGTGTGAAATAGGGAGATGAATTGGCATGGGGATTTTTGATCTCATCAAGAATGAATTATAGGCACGATATATATAATACCTACCTAGTATAGAGAGTCATACTGACACACCCTTCAGTTCCAAGTACGAGACCTGAAAGAACCCAAGTACAATCTGACATCGAAGATTGAGGGTGGAGGTGAAACTTGGGAAAATGTCACCACAATCTTCAAGAGTAGGAAAGACATCTCAATTTTTATGCACACGGACAAACCCCTCTACAATCCTGGAGAAAAAGTCAAATTCCGAGTGATTGTTCCCAACAGAGATTTGAAACTCTTCACAGTGGATCCAACAATCCAAGTAGAAGCCAAGTACACTTATGGCAAGGGAGTCACCGGGGACTTTACAGTCAGGAGGAAGACGGATTATTATTGGGGACCCAAAAAACTTAAAGATGATGAAGACGTTGAAGTGACTGGACCCTTGGGTGATTGGACTGGATTGGTCATGGTCGATGTTGACATCAAAGAACTATTCTCCCCTGACGACTCTCAGTATGACAGAGAGAACATTTTCGACGTCTCAGTGACTGTAAGATCTCCAACAATTCTAAATAAATAATTAATAAAAATCTTTTGAACTAAATACAAGGCTAATGGTTAATAATTGAAAAAAATAGGAAAATGTGACGGGGATAGTTCACAATGGAACAGCCAAAGTGAAGATTATCAAGTATCCCTACAAACTCGAGTCAATTTCTTACTCTTCCAATTTAAAACCAGGTAAGTCAAGTGTAGAAAAAAATTTGACTCAGAATGTTAACTACAAATTTAACATTTATTTTTTGACCCTTACATTAAGGTTTGTTCTTCACCGTCGATTTTAAAATAAGTACTCACGACAATAACCCGATTGTTGACCCATCCCCAAATGCACTGAAAATTGCTCATGAATTCTCATACCGTAAAGATGGAAGTTTCATGACTTCTCCAATACCTGCAAATGGTTCAATAAGTCTCACTTTTTGATACACACCATTATTGATAGATTAATTAGAACACTGATTTTACTGCACATGTATTGGTATTTTTATGGGTACAATCAAAACAATGACAATAAATTAATTTCACAAATTACTTTTTACTCCGCATTGTTAAATCAATTTTGAAATCATTTTAATTATTTTTTTGACCGAACTTTTTTACGAATTTTGAAAGTTACCTCACCACACCAAGGATACCTTCCTTAAATCTTTGACACAGTCCATGTCTCCATTTTTTGATGTTTCTGACAATTCAACGAATTTTTTATTTAAAAGTAATAAGTAAAAAAATTGACTTGGTGGAGCTAAATTTGGAGGATACAACAATGGCTGCATCAAATGGTAATAGACAAGGTAAGGTAACATTTACAAATTCGTTTATAGTTGGACAACAATCGTTGTTATCTTAATCTTGTGATCTATATTAAGTATACTATCTTAATTTATTTTTGTCACTAACTACATGCAGTTACTCATTTACAAACACTATTCGCAGATCGGATGATTAACTTGGACTCTGATAAGGAGGCGCCGAAAATTTACGTACTCCAAAGATTGTACGTTGTCTCCATTAGTATCAATATACTATGTAGTTTCTGCTTTTAATTGTACACATGCAAAAGTAATTAAATATTTTAAACTTGTAAGTTTTTACGCATTACAACTATAAAAACCTCATTTGTCATTGTCCTTAGGTCGTTCGTATTTCGATGTAGCTATGCAAGATGCAACTCCGGAAGAAGAGTGCCGTCCGGAAATAAGGACGACTTTACTTCGAAAGCTGCTGGTAATTAATAAAGGATACTTTCCTTGATTACCACCAGCACGCTTACGGGAGTCAGTGGACTACAGATCAAGGACAGGTCTACGCTGATGACCTTGCCAGTTATTCGAATCTCAAGAAGTCGTATTCCCGAATTGGTAAAGGAGATGTCTCAGAGTATGACATAACCACATTTCTGGACATGTTATCTATACCACATTTTTTGTCCACTCAAGTTGCAAAGATAATTCAGGCTATTAAGACGGCACGAGGAATTCGAAACGAGGAAAGTCACAGAGGGATCAAATTCACCATGTCTCACAATTAAAGGACGTCTTTGAAGGATTTGGTTTGAAAATTGGTTTCACCTTCATCAACAACGAAATATTTAAAATGAAGCAAAAGTACGCCGTCAAATACATTTGATTATTTTAATTGTTGTTTACTATTTCAATATTTTGTAACAATATAACATACCATTTGTCTCTTTATCAAAGTAGCAGAGAAAGATAAGTTCATTATTTGTCAACTAAACTACATTTTGCTGACCTTTTACAATTATGTTCGTCATATTTCCGGTTTTATTGTTATTATAATGTTTGTCACGTTTTCTAAATTTTTAACTATTGTATTATGTTTACCATTTTGTTGCATACGACTATTAAAAGTTACGTTTTGGTAGGAAGTGGAAAAATCAAAGTAGAATAAACGGAGACTCATTTACAAATTAAATTATGTAAAACTCAATTTTTTTGAAACAATTAAGACAATTTTATTAAACGCTGCACCAGTCTATATATCCTTGCATCGGCCGGTAATTCTTCTTAATAAAATTTAAATCATTTCAAAGATTGATGTTAGTTACATAATTTTATTATCATTTTAATGTTATCGCTTTTGTATTAAAAGGGTCACAGGTGGTTCATCAAATCTGCCACATTTTATGTCGTCTCTGATAAAATTGAAGAAATTACACAGTGCAAATTTCTCTGTGTTGACCGATTTAGGTACTTGGATGGTAATCTCGAGTCTAATTTTCGACACATTGAACCAGTGTCATTATCCGACACAGAATCTCAAGAACGACTGCAAAAAGTTTGATATTTATTCCATCAACATGTGTCTTTACTCACTTCAGATAATTTACCAAGTCCCAATGCTACTGCAAATTTTCCATCTACCCCTTATTACTGTCAGCACTGTACACTCTACCGAGTGCGGTAGCGTCATACTGTGTAACCGTATTGGTAGTGTACTTACTACCAAACGGTCGTGATTTACTACAAATAGTAGTAAATTCACTACCAAAAAGTGGTAGTATCGTCTTATAGTAACGATTACTA
>WJFB01002524.1:0-18651 GCA_009870185.1 Pygmarrhopalites habei
AAAATTTTATTTTCTTGTTTCTAAGGTCACATTTAAGCTGGTCCAGGATGGATGCGGATCCGGATGTGGAGATGGACTCTGATGGGGAAGAGTTGGTCACAGCTGGAGAAGTATTACAGAGATTGCAGAAGGCTTGGGTCAATGAAAAGATTGCTCCGGAACTCCTTTTCCCTTTGACAGAGGAGGTTGAGTGTATGATGGAACAGCTCAAGAATGTGGAGGAAAACTTGACCCGCTGTCAACCAAAGGAACACATTGTCAAACATCATAAAATGGAAGTTGAAAGGATCCGGTTCTTGTTGGCCAGTTATCTGAGGACCCGACTTGCGAAAATACAAAAATATTGTTGGTTCATTTGGGATGAGGAGACGAAACGAACTCCCACAACTCGGTCAAGACTCATGGCTGAAGAGAGAAAATTTCTCAAAGAGTACCTTCAAGTGTTAGATGGACATTTGACAGCCGTCGGTCTGTCCAATATGCCCCCAGTGTCACAGAAATTACCACAGGCCGAACTGAACAAAATTGCACCCAATTTGGACTCTTTCGTTTTCTTCCGAGTCAACCGACCAGCCGAAGTCGTTGTGGATAATCCAGACGGGTCTGATGACACAATCGCCTTGAACCCTGGGTCACAGTACATCATGAAGTACAGGCCACTTGGACCCTTGATAACAGAAGATGCTGTACAACTTGTGTAATTCTTCATCAACCATTTCTCCAAGTGATTTTCCATTAGGTTGAAATCAACCTTTTTTCATTTCTTTTGTCTAGTTTTTGTAATACAAGATATTTACATATCAAAGTACTCGTCAACATAAATGTGTACACTATAAATACTTTACTATAATAGACTATATTAAATGCATATTGCTGTCATAATTTTAGTATGATCTGCAGTTTTCATGTAAAAGAGTCAAGTTAGTATTTGATGAGTTTACGCCAATTTATTTATACCAATATCCAATTAGTTAATGATTACAGCATTGTCACAATAGGAGGTACAAGACACATCACACTGATACATGTTTAGTTCAGACACAGATATTTTTTTAAGATTCACAAGTATGTAGTACAAAAATTTTTTAGATTACAGGGTATTTAAATATAGGTCAGGTCAAGGGGAGGGGGATTCATTTCCATTGATCTTTGACTGATTTAGGTGCTTTTCTTGGTGGTGGGAGTATAAGTGGTTCTCGTGGTGGTGGGAGTATAGCTGCTTCTCGTGGTAGTTTTCTTTGAGGATCTTCTACGACGATCCTTTCCAGTGGTGGTAGTCCTGGACTTTCGTCTACGGTCTAAACCAGGAGATCTTCGGGCTCTCTTCTTTCGGTCCTTTCCATAAGTTCCAGATCCATAAGTAGTGGTCTTGGTTCCATAGGTAGACTTGGATGCCTTTCGTCGACGACGGTCCTTTCCATAAGTTCCACTTTCGTAGGTAGACTTTGATGCCTTTCGTCGACGACGGTCCTTTCCATAAGTACCAGATCCATAAGTAGAAGTCTTGGATCCATAGGTAGACTTGGACCTGGATCTCCTACGGTCACGGCTTGGGGACTTTCGTCGCTTGCGTCTGTTCACTAAGGCAACAAAAAAATAAATAGAAAATTAAAAGTCAGAGTCATGGTGATGAGGATTGCCCATGACACGGAGATGACCGGCTGTTTTTGTCGCACTGTGTCAAACTAGACAAAAACATGGTACACACAGTGTCATATCATGTAGGGACAGAAAGGAGTTTGAAAATTATTCTCTCTCTAAGATATCTATCATACGCATTGATTTACATTTTTTAAAAAAAATTTTAACTAGAAAATTTGGAATTTGTCTATTTAACTTACATCCAGCTTCTGCCTCAGTGGATTGGGGATTTGCATCCAGAGCTTGGTTAACTTCTTCGTTTTGTTCAGGGTTCACCATTGTTGCTGAGTCTCGTTCACACTTCAAGAAAATTTCACAGAGCGTCCAACACAGTCAAAGGTCAGGGGAAGAATGACCAGTCATTTCGATATACACGGGAGTAAATGATGCTTCGTCCAATAGATTCGACTCATTTTTTGAGCTTTTCTATGCACTTCGTTTCATGTTTTTTTAACAAGACCAGTTACTCTAGTAACATATAATAATTGATTAAGTTCTATTATGGGACGAAGTTAAAGATTTAAGGGATTGGCAGTCTAACGTTTAAACTATAAAATGCTACACTGTATCAGAGTATGTATTTGCTTAGTAGTGTAAAATTTAAGGGATGGGCTAAAATTGTTTTACACGCAGATTGTTAAATAATTGTGTGTCATTAGTCCACTTGTAGGTAATTAATAATAAAGTATATTGCTTACTTTACCAGCATTAGTTTTACATCGTAAGAACTCAAATTCATATTGATTGTACGATGATACAAGAAATTCAATCGTAATTATAAATGCAGAAAACAAATTGTAAATTGACATATTTGAATACAATGGAAAGAGTTATATATTGTAGAAAATATATGAGATATCAACGACCTGCAGATGAGTATACAGAATATAACTGAAATCTCAGTGAAACACAAAAGATACAAACAAAGACACAACAACAACAATATTTTCATCGTGATCCAGGTACGCATCTTTGATTGTCTCAGTCAGAGAGAGAGAGAGAGAGAGAAGATGGATATTATAGTGTTTAGCACATTATTTATACGTTAAAGTCTTTATAGATTCTTATTTGTCGGGGTGGGAATGGGACATTCCATTCAAGTAGAGCTAAGTACACATAAATATAATCTCAGATTATCTTTCTAAATATAATCTTCACGCTTTTACCATCTTTTGGTCATTTGGCACTCGTTATATACCTGTATTTTTCTACTTAGACAACATCTATAAGATCGATTGATTCTTCTGATTCATCTGTAAAATACTATTTTTCATATCGAGAGAAGGCTATTCGCGACACAGAATGTTCACAAGTTTACGTAGCTAATTTCTATTTTACAGAAAAATAGATTTACATAGAATAGTTAGTGGAATGTATAGTATAGGATCAAAACTCAATTAGAAGAGTAACAACAACACAAGTTGTCCATGTCAATATAAATTCACAATGGAATATACGTCTAAACTGAAAAAGTAACATATAAGTTGAATTGACAATATAACATTACTGCGAGTGTCCAGCTTGTACTGAGTTGATAATAATTGTACTCGTAGTTAATTATTTGAGATTAAGTTGCCCTCATCAAAACAAAAATAGTAAACTGATGGTTGTGGAAATGTGTACTGGAATGTAGTTAAACCCTATTATAGTAATAATAATAATTCATAATAATATTATACACAACATGTAAATATCGTAATCGTATAAATCTAATGTATAGGGTCATCTTCAAAATATGTGAAATGAGTCATCAAAATTTAATCTCTGGTTCCTTCTTTATCCTCCGTTGTCGAACTCTGCATGATTTACACCTTCACGACTTGATTAAATTTGGAGTTATTATTCAATACTCAGTTTGTTGACGTCGCCGTCGTCGAGTTGTTGTTGGTGTAGATGAAAGATTCGGCTGCACCCCCTCGCCCATAGCCTTGAACGTCAAAATAAAAGTTATGTACAATAAGTAATGTATGGGAGGTTTGTCGGACAGGATAAAAGGAATAATTATCCATGTAAGTATGATTCTCTGTGAGTTACCCGATGGGCCAAAGAGTGTAGCATAGCAGGGACGATGACAATAAGGCTTGCCTTCGTGCTCTGCGTGACCTCCAGAGGTCAACGTCTTGTTACATCTCTCGCATCTGAGGCAGGACGAGTGCCAGTCTTTGCCGAGTGAACATTTCCGTTCGGCTGTCAACACAGAAAAAAAAAATTTGTATAAAGTAAAATTGGTCTAAATAATATTCATCCTCTGTTGATCTCTCCTCTACAAGTATTTGAATACATAATGTCATTGGTATTGTGTTTCGGTACGTGAGGCTGCATACTCACGAGTAATGACAAGAGTAGAGAGCAAGTCACCACCGGATAATAATAATAATAATAATAATAAATTTTACATTTTAAGTATGTACGACCTGAACAAAAAAGTTTGTTCCAGCTTTATTCTACTAACCCAAAGTGGGACTGCGACCTTGAAGCAAAAAAATCGATAGCCTGCATCTCTGTATATAATACTAGAGTCGAGCAACAAGCCTACCTTCACTGATACTTGTAGTAAATAAATGAGAAAGACTTGGTATCTGAATACTTGTCAAAGGAAGAACCCTTTCACTCCCACACACATTAAACATCCGAGCTGAGAGTTGTGGGTGAAGTCACACACAAAAAATCAAACAAAAAACACAATTATCCTGACTTTGGAATGCCGTCTGTGTATACTTAATGATATACTCGAGTAAGCATTGCCTCACACACATTTTGCAGCGTATTATTTACTACATGTGGTTACCTCATCCATCATGTTCATCATGTATTTAAAATTTAGCCTTGCCATTTATACTCCATCAAAAATATCTCTCTGTTTCTCTAATGGAAACTTACAACAATAATACTCTTTGTACTACTACCGTCCCTTGAAATGTAGCTAACATGAAATTGAAAAATAAATAAACAAAAAGTTGTTCTGTCTGGTTCTTAAATAACAAAATCTTAGTTGCTGTAATATTATCTAACTTAAAAGAATTCTGACACTTTTTCCGATTGACAACAACAAGTAGTAAAATAAAAATGATTGTCACATTGTGAACTCACCGAAATACACGGGTTTCTCACACTTGGGACAAATGGGCATCTAGAAACAGAAAATGTTGAGAAAATATTTAATTAGGAGAGAAAAGGGACACCTGGTCAAAATATTAATTTACATGATGAACAACTCGTGATATTGTTGTCGTCAACAAATCAAAATGGACAGGACAACAATGGGAAATGTGAAAGTGACTTACGATGCTGACTTGTGGGTCCTTGTGACGAGGAATGAGCCGTAAATGGCCAAAGATTTAACAAAAGTGGAGAGCGAGTTTTCGTGTTGTTCAACGGACGACGACGGCTGGGAAACTGAGAGGAGAAAAGCCGCAGGCTGGACTCTCACAAAATTTTCTTTATGCAAAATGCAAATCTCCCCTTGCGAACTGTATCAAAGTCAGTTAGCTAATTCTTTGGCAATGACCGTTGCTCTGACTAAACACACCACCAATTATTATAATGACACCGACTCTCCTACAGTTAAAATACGTACTAAAATTCCAATTAAATCTACATTTCTGAGATTCTCTCTCTATTTAAAGTACAAAAATTCCTTTTACCCACAAAATAAAATTGCAAGAATTTTACATTCTACTCATTTAATTCATGTAACAATAAATCTTCATTTGCTGCTCCATTCCATTTGTCTAACGAATGCCCTGTCATTGTGGAATAAAATAATAGTTAATATCTCGACCCTTGGGCCCCATCAAAAGCATTTCCTGTTGTTGCGTCATCACTAATTTTAGGAGAATCCACCCAAGATGAAGATAAAATTGCAAAGATGAGACTCTCATTGTAGTAGAAAACATGCACGGATAATTCACAATCAAAATGAGCAAAACCACTTTTACTCCTCTGAGAACAACAATCAAGACCATTGTTGACGCTCGGAGCAAAACCTCTTCAGGCCCAACATGGGAATGTGAAAAGGGAAAATATTTCTCATGGATTGACTATTAAATCCTCTCGAATATTTCAAATGTTCTGATTCTGTCATTCGTCTGCCCCTCTCCACTCAGAACAGCCAGAATTCTGACTGACAAAATAAATAAAAGTTGGAGTTAGTCAAATAATTAGTTGGTTGACATCTCAAGGACTCCTCTTCGCTCTATTGCATAGAGTCTATTCTGTCCAAATTATCACGGCTGTCATGTTGACAGACCCACAGATCTATTTATCCTCTCTCAATGTTTACTCTCTTTTCCTTTTTTCGTGTGGATTGACGAGGAGCAGAGCCAAAAGTGTCCTCTTCTCATCTCCACTGACGATAAAATAAAATACCCAAAATGGACTTTACAAAATGCATCTCACACTTTTTTGTTGATGCAACTCCCTCTCCGTATTTTATGTGAGCATAACTGTAGACACAACAAGTAAAGCGTGTCACTCGAGGTCAATGTCATTGTATGCTCAGCACACACACACACACAATGTGTGTGTGAATTGAGGTCATCCCCGTGTAATAATGAATTTCATTTCTCATTTCCGTTAGTCTAATTGCGAGTCAACTTTAAATTTGACTCTCGAGCTAAATTCGTAATTAAAATTGTCCAATTTAGTCTCATTTGATTTACTTTTGTTTGTAGAATTTTGTTCAGAGAATGAAATGGATGACAAATATTTACCTCCGTTCGGACAATCGTCAAAGTTAACCAACTTCCACTGTGAATGTTGGTTTAATCGAGTTTTTGTAAACAACTTGAACTGAGATAATGGCGAAGGTGCCAGAAAGGCGTCGTCCCGGAGTAAACAATCCACATTAAATCCTCCTTTTTCTTTTCTAGTAAAGTTAGTAAATTTCCAGTTGTTCACTTCAAAATGAATCTTGTCTTGACCTTCCTGCTCTCTCTCCTCTGCTCTCCCTCCCTTGGGTCAAGTGAGACTCAGCAAGAGGATGTCACTCTGGATCCGGGAGTCTTGTGTACTTGTCGGGAAGAACAGTCCGAGACGGTGACCTCTCCGCCCTGCTCCGTGTCAGCTGAAGATTTGGGTTACGGTGAGAGGACGGAGGAGGCGTTGGTCAGTTTGAGTATGGGTGACGTCCTGTCTGCCAATTATTATTTCACGAAGGTGGACGAGGCTCCTGAGGTTGACTTGTACCTGGGTCGGATCATCCGGGAGAATTACAAGAAGAGTTTCAACGCCACCATGGAATTTGTGTCCTCCATCTTTGACCCGTCCCTCCGACTTCGGGGTTACGAAATGTTACTTGACGGACTGCTCACTCAAGACGTGGCCGCGTCCAGGACGAGGCAAGAGTTGTTCAGACTTGCCTTGACCTTGAGGTCACAGGGGGAGAACGAAGACTACTCGACTGAAGAGGATGCTCAGTTGTTCCTGAATGTGACGGGGAAATTCCCGCAAGGGATTCGGACGACCGTATTTTACCCGTATTTTGGGATAAAAAATATTCACGACTCGTACGTTTTCCAGTATCGACTCCTCGACTCCGACTTTTGGGGCTTCACCGGGAAATGCGGGAAGGGATGCAACAAGTCCCGCCTCGTTGCCACTCCCAATGACGACTTCAGTCTCTTCACTATCCGAAGCGGGGACCTTCAGGGTGGACACAACTGCCTCGGGGTCAAGGACAATCGGACTGTGTTTTGGGTCCGTGGGGATGTCCGTTCGGAGTGTCCATTCGAACGATGGCAAATCAAATTTGTGGGGAAGACCCTGGCCATGCTCATTTACCAACCCCTCCAAAGGAATGTGACCTCTGACCCTAGGGAGAAGCTGAGGGGTTTTGCTCTGACTAGGACGGGTTTCAACCAGAGGGCATCTCTCGGTCCCACGACCTTTCTCAACAGCTATCAGATTTGGTTGACCACTTGACCGGTCAAAGTTGATTTAGGGCGGAGAAATTGTACTTTCAGTGTTGACAATAATAAATTAAAAAATATAATGATTGGCTTCAATTCAGTTTAAGTTCTTTGGTACTCTCGCAGCACATGACATTCCACTCTCAGATTTTCAGTAGAAAATTTTCCCGTTTTCTTGCATGCGGAAAAGAATTGTGGTTGCACGAATATTTCCTGCTTTTAATTATTGACATCATTGTAATTAATTTACGCTATATTAGACAATAGAGGCTAACCACAATTAGCATTATGATAACTTATCCATTCTGTACGATGACACACACACATTAGCTAAGTCGACCACCAATTAAAGGCTATAATAAAGTTTACGCAGAATTTCCTTTTCCCAGAACAGTTTGTCGTAATCATAGTAAAGTCATTCAACCCAAAATTAAAGGTAAAGTCATCAATAATTCTAGACTGCTGTTCTCCAGTCAGATTTTGATTGATTGTCCATTATTATAATCCACTCAAAGTTGCAAGTGAAATCCAGGTAACTCTGAAATGGACGAATCCTCGCATCAACTGGAAGATTGGCAGAGGAAGAATCAGGTCAAATTCCGTTTTTATTCTGTCTATTTTTAAGCACAATCAATTCTCATTTAAAATAATTAAGTGGACAATTAGGACCCTCAAGAAGCTCGTAGACCAGATGGAACACCCTACTCCAGTCTCACCTCGACCCTCACAGTAGGTCCTCAAGGCCCTCCCCTTCTCCAAGACACGACCTGCCTGGATCTTCTTCAGAATTATGTGAGGGCTCCGATCCGGGCTCGTTACGTCCATGCAAAGGGGACTGGAGCACACGGGTATTTCCAGCTGACCAACCCGACATTCTTCAACTACAGCAAAGCAAAAATATTCCAGCCAGACCGGACGGAGACAAAACTTCCGATTTTCGGACGGTTCAGTCCAGCCACCGAGGACCAGAGAGCTGACAATACCCGAACTCTGTGGGCCTTCTCCATGAAATTCTACACAGAAGACGGGAATCTGGACATTCTCTGTCTCCAGACACCAATGTTCAACGTCACAAATCCCTTCAACTTCATCAACCTCAACAACGCGGGTTTCATAAATCCGGTTATTTTTTAATTAATTAATTCTGATTGTCTCTTTAAATCCTAGAGAATGACAAAATATTATTTTATTATTTTACATGTCAATGGAAGGTCACGGGACTGGGTTTTTCTAATCCGGAAATGGCTATTGGCTACTGTGATCCGAATTCCCAGTGGGACTTTTTGTGTGGACGACCCGAGACTGTCCACCACTTTCTCTTCCTCATGTCCGACCGGGGACTCCCTTTGACCATCCGTCATGTCAACGTCTTTCCCATCAACATTTACAAGTTGGTCAATGCCCAGGGAGACTTCTTCTACGCCCGATTCCACTTCAAGACCAACCAGGGAGTTCGTTTCATCTCTACCCGGGAGGCCATCGAGCTGAAGAAGAAAGACCCGGATTTTGTCATTCGAGATTTGTACAATGCTATCGAGAGGAAGGACTACCCGTCCTACACTTGGTATGCCCAGGTCATGACCCATGACGAACCGTCAAAATACTACAAAAGGACAGGCTGGAATGCCTTCGATGTGACCAAAGTGTGGCCTCAAGGTCAATTCCCGCTCATCGAGATTGGTCAAATCGTGTTTGACCGGAATATCCAGAACCATTACGAGGAGAGTGTGTCCAGTGCATTTTTCCCGGGGAATCTGATACCCGGAATCGAGGCTGCCCTCCAGGATAAACTGTTTCACGGGAGGATCTTTGCCTACATTGACGCTCATCTTTACCGACTCGGGGCAAACAAGTCTATGATTCCCATCAACAGACCCAAGGGACTCAAAGGACCCTTTTTGGTCTATGCAGGAGGATGTCCGATGAATTTCGGAGTGGAGAGAGGAAGGAGACATCCAAATTACTACCCGAATTCCTTTGAAGGACCAGTTGTCCAGGAGGAGGCGAGGAAGGACGAGAGCGAAGAGTGGGTCGGAGTTCACGATCTGAACGACGTCAGCAGAGAGGACAATTTTGGTCAACCCAGGATTTTCTACGAGAATGTCATCAAGGATGACGAGAGGGAAAGAATTGCGGAAAATATTAGAATGGCCATTTATGCGGCTGACAAATCGGTTCAGCAAAGGGTCATTCAGTTGTTTGGGCAGGTCAGTGAGGATCTGGGTCGGAGAATTGACAAAGTTTTGAAAGAATTGAAATGATGGACACAATTTTAGGTTTCTATTATAACTAATCCAATTCATTATTTTATTAAAATTTGATACAATAAACTTGCCTAATTAGTAAATAAGATAATTTTGACACTGTAGAATTTGGGTAAGTAAAAATTAAAAATCTACAAATTGATCGCCAGATATAATTTTGGAAACTACTTCTACATTTAGAGGACTTTAATTGTACGACTGTCTAAACAATTATAAATTGTTTCAAATAATATTCAGTTTGAAAATACAAAAAAAATTTTGATAAAAACTCATGAATGAACTTGTCATTATTTATAATTTAATCATATTTCATGACCTTCTGAAGGGACTCTGAAATGCTAATCGCGAATGTTTTGACCAGGAAACAACTACAGCGTCTCAGACGAGGGTCCTCGTTTTTCGTCTGAAATATTTTCAAAAATATAATAATTATCAATTTGCATTAAAAAATAAAGAAAATTGTATAATTGACTGTGTCGTTGGATCAAAACAATAAACTTACTTTTTGGTGATGATCGCATCCCAATCGGACTTGAGTTTCGTCAGCAGAGGTCAAGAGAAAATCCTCTGCGTGCATTTCATTGTAGAATTCCCGAATCGGAGGAGGAATCCTTCGGCCACGGGTTTATCCCTCCTCTCAGCAGCAATCTGGGCATGAAGTGGGGACACGACTTTTGGGAAATTCCTCAGTCCAATACTTGTGACAAATTCATCTATGATTTCCTGGACTTGAGCCGAAGGGCCCATCAAATCCCCGGTTTTAGCTTGTCGGGATGCATGACTCTTGGCGGTCATCATGACGATGAGAAGCTCCAGGGGTTTCAGTACAAACATCTTGTCCAAAATACTGGCGTCTGTGAAGAATCAAGATTAGAAAGTATTAAATAAATATCTCGTGTTATTGTTTTGTTGGTGTCACATTTTATTTACCTTTTGTTTCACAATTTGCATACATCCATTTGAGACAGTCCAGATGGGAATCCATGTCCGACCTGAGACAGAACATTGTCCACTCGTTGTCCTTCACTGCATGCTGCAAAATCCCAAACAAATATTTTGACCATTCAGTGATCCTTGGATTTCAAATTACTTTGTGGTAAAACTGACCTTTTTCAAAAAGTTCTCAATCTGTGTCAGAATTTTGTCCCAATTTTGACATTCGGTGTCGTATCCTGGTTCAGGCACCGCAATACTCCGACAGGTCTCCTGGATTTTTGACACATAACCGTATGGAGCTTCACCTGGAAATAACATATTAGTTGTAAAACTGCTTCAAAGTTACTTCTAAGGTAGAAACAAATTGTGGATTAGTAATACTGACCTGGGTCGATGAGAGAAGTGTACAAGTCTATGGCCCCGTATTTGATATTGAAAGCAATGAGGGCCACCTCAGCTGGAAGATACAGGTCAGTCGTTACTGGTGTAGGTCCTCTGGGTCCATTTACATTCAATTGACAGTAGGAATTGAAATGGAGACAAACAAAGACGTCCTCCTTCAACGTTTGACTTTTAAGAATTCTTTCAATTTCGTCCAGGGCCACTGGATTCTCCTTGTCCCGATCGTCAATCTCGTGAGAATATTTCACTCTGTGGGCCATGTTGAACAAATTTGTAGATAAACCAAGAAAAACCTGGGTGGAGGAACCAGATGAGAAAGGTCAGCGAATTCTACAGTCAGCACTAACCAATTTTTCTAAATATTATAATCTGATCTTTTGAGATTTAGTAATAAACAAACCTTAATGATGTTTGTATCAGATGCCTTCAAAAATTATGACCAGAAAACTATTACGGAAAACTCCAAGGTCACGCAGCTACTGTTGTCAAAATTCACAGGGTCAGTTACAGTCCAATGCAGAATCTGCGTTGATATTTTTTCAAGAATGCTCTACGATCAGTTTACTATTTTTATGCAACTAAATTTTTTCTTTCAGTATGAAGTCACTTTTGAGGGATGTCTAATATTTTCAGTGTTCACTCTTTGACCTTTGCCCCTCATGATATAATTTTTATAAAGTTAATGCAATGCACAAATACCCCGACGTAAATGTTTTAAGAATTTTTTCAGCTGTTTTTGAACTTTTTAATGCAGCTTTAATTTATGGACATGATGGCCTTTATTACAGAGACAATATGATTCAGATATTACGTGTTTGTGTAGCGTCTGTGTCAGGCTGACAGGAAAAAGAGGACCATTCAAAGTGACAACTCTTCACACACTCATCTCCTAAATAATTAAAGACAACATTTTAATTAGATTTCCCCATATAAATATATTTTTCAGTGATATTAATTTCTCACCGTAAACTGTCCAAAAGGATGTAATCAAAAGGACAGTAGCAACCATGATGATGAGCTGTTTCATTTTGACAATTTTTGTTTGAAGGTATCACACTGTAGTAAGAGCACAACTTGTCTCAAACAAAAATTCTTCAATACTGAACAAAAATGCTACATGTTTCTAGCGTTGCAAAGTAACCATCCTAATTTTACTAAATTACATGCACCTGCGGAAGACTACACCACAAAAATGGTGACGACATTTCCAAATTTATTGAAGAACTCCAACAGCCATTATTAAAATTAAACTAAAATTAATTATGATTGAAGTTACATGTTGACTATAAATCATTAGTATGTCGGTCACGAATATGTCTAAATTTAATTAAACCTTCATGAACTTCTCTTTTTTGGATGAGAAACTGGAACGACATTTACGTACTAGTAAATTATTTAATTAAGAAGGCTGACACACAATTAGACAAAATGCTATGCCACTAATTCCGGTACTGAATATTTCATTATTTATGTGTGTAGACAGTGACTACTTGCCATCTCTTCACATGTTTGACCAATAAGAAAATAGAAAACTGAATTTTTTCACCAAATATTTTGCAAAAAGAATGCCTTTTCACGAGGCTACAACGCCTTGGTAGTCATACTTTTGACAGTTTGACACTGTCTGCTACATAAAGGTTGTTGTCCAACAAACCTGGGATTTATTATCGTATATGTATTTACACTGGTTCCCTATATTCCGTCCCGCAAACGGCACTGGACAATTTCCTATGACTCTTTGACGTGTCACACAATTGTCACTCGACTTTATTCAATAAAGTTTATTGGCAAAATGAAATACCTCTCATGAAAACAAACTAGGGTTTTTGTGTCCATGTTGTCACTTCAACTGGACATTTTGGCCGTGGATAAATTCTCTTGAGCAAACTTGCACTGTTATTGGATTTTCAGTCTTATTAATTTCTGTGTAAACTGTTCAAACAAAAGAAAAAACTGGAAAAATAAATAAATCATTGATGATATCATTTACCCTGGTCGCCATCCTAGACAAAATATCTCTGTGTTAAAATAATGGACAATGACCCTTGATCTTTTTACTACCATGATAATGACTTTTAAACAAATTCCGAATGAAGGAGAAATCTTTTCTTTTATTTGTTTTACCTTTCTGCGGATCGTACAAAAAGTACAATTTTGCGTTTCATTTTTTATTAAACAACAATGGTCAATATCCCTACATAAGTATGTATCCGGTTTTGATATATTAATATAATATATATACTTTTTGTTCATAATAAAGACATCAGAATATGATATATTATATATGAAAGATTTCTTTTCTTTTTGTGTGTGTGTTTGTCTCAACAGGATAAAATAGCCTCAGCCCAATCACGAAGAGCCGAGAGGGAACACAGAAGATGAGTGAGAATTATGAATATCTTCATACGGCGGTGGTGGAGGACGAGGAACTTTCCCTATCTCCATTTCGGTCCATATTGTGGTCGTCATGATCTCGTCATCCCCACTTTTTGGTTCAATTACAACAATTTCTGCTTGGGAGTGCCAACGACAATTTGGTTCACGAGTTGTCACTCCAACTCCTTTCATGGCTATCCCGGACAGCCCAAGCTCAGCCGCCTCTTGTGCGTACTTTAATTCTTGTGACCTTGACAAAAGAGAGAGAGAGAGAGATTTAAAATCCTTCCAAACAATAATCCTCCAAAATAAAATACTAGTACATATGTGTGTGCTTACTTTTCATACTCCCGAATATTTTTCACTTCACTAAAAATAGAAAAAAAAAACAATTTGTAATGATATAGTAAAACATTTTCCAACAATATTGAGTGTGTGTGTAGAGATACTCACTTGCAACAGAAATAAATGTAAACTAGAACAGCAATGGAAACAAGGAGGGCTGCTAGTAAAAAGACAAAAATGTAAATTATCCGATTCCGACCGACTGGGTCAGAGGTTGTCCACAAGTAGCCAAAACCGACGGCAAGAAGAATGAGAATTATAAAGATAACACATTGAGAAGTATATTGATGAAGAAAACTTCGGCGTGGACTACACCATGACTTCCATTCCTCCCCGAATTCCAGTACTTCCATCCCCATCCTCCTCCTCACTGACTGACACACACAACAACAGACCACAACACAGTACACCAAGAAATAATTGTGTAAAAGTTTTAAAAACTAAAACAGACAGTATAAATAAAAAGTATTTGTTTTGACACTATAAACTTTTCCCATAGCTGCTCTGTGACTGCGAACCCCCCACTTCACTTTTCTCCTTTCTCTCTTTCTCCTTTCCCAGAGTGAAAGTTGGATATTGATTTTTTTAGTACATGGATCTCAACATGTTGCTGCTTGCTTCTCTCTCTCTCTCTTTGCTCTGCTCTGTTCCTTTTCTCTCTCTTCGGCGAGTTGAAATGACGAATACCCGAATTTTCCCTTTCCGAACTCTCAGACTCGGTCCAACTCGATTTTCTCTCTCTCTCTCTCCCTCTAGACCTCACATCATTCTACATTCATTTTATGTGAACACACCAAAGAAAGACAATTTGCTTTCCTGGAATTACTTACAGAGTTTATTAATAGCAGAGGATGAATAATTAATCCATACTCACCGAGTCCCTCTCCATCATGTCAAGAGGGGGAAGAGGAAAATGCCACTCTTGCTCATTTTAGTGTGTGTGTGTGTGTCATCCACATCCTCTTTAATTATGAATCCTTTCCATTACTTGCCCTTTCCTCTAATTCTCTTGGTGTGTGTGTGCGTGTGTCAAGTAAGCACTGCCGCTGTCTGGAAGGGAAATAACGCAGACGAGAGTCATTATTTTCTATAATTGACTTACAAGCAGACTGAGATTATGTAATAGATAAACTATTTAATGGATTCTATGCGTCAGTGCAATATTTTTTTCTGTATAATATAAAACGTACTAATATTTATACTTATGTGATTATATATTCATGTTCCGTGTTGTAATAAATATTGACAACAAGTTGGATATAACCGACTGTTTTTACTACAACCGGGTGAATCAATCTGATAAAAAATAAATACATAACATGCTATGTACATAATACATTTGTACGAATACAAAAAAAGTAAATTTCATAATTGTAGTATTTATATAAAACATGAAAGAATAAATCCATGAGTAACACGGTAGTTCAAATCTAATTTTAGTATCGTCCATCCGGTTGCCTTGCGTGTATGGCTGGGATCGGGATCCATACCTATATAGAATGGATATAGAATTTTTCAAAATTATTATTCTCATTATACAAAACATGTCTTGACTCGTCAATAGCTTGTTTTTATTACTTAACATTATGCAAGTAAACGTAAAAAGTATAGCTCACTCTGATTTTAAATTGCATTAAACTGGGGCGGTTGAGGACTCAACGCTGATTACACCATGTTAACAAACAGGGACCACTGGCGGCCCTTTGACCATTCTGTTGTTCTTTTTGAGCTTGTTGTTGTTGGTGATGCCGCCTGGCCATTGACATCAGCTGAGGATCTGACTCGAAAATATTTCTCGATTCCGCTCAGGTGTGGGAGGAGATCGGACGACAGCCTGTAAGAGTTTCCAAGGTGACGTTTGATCCTGTGGAAATTGCCCTTGACTTTGCGGTTGTCCAACTTGATTACGAAAAATTAATCCTGGTATATCATACATACAGATTTCATAACATTGACATACAAATGATACAAAAGTATGGAAATTAAATTAAACATAAAAAATTTATTTAAATCTCCGGAGATGATCAACATAAAATATTTATAATTAAAATTGATTTCAAATTTACCTTGTTGCAGCTGCTGTGATTGTCGTTGCTGTTGGGATACTTGTCTAATTGCCTAAAATTGTATTCCAAATTTTTCAAAAGTTAATTACATAATCTGTGATTGGTTCCTCATATTTTGAGTGTCACAAAAAACTCTATATTATAATATTCCATGTTACCTCTACTCCTGCCAGTGGTCCAAAAAATGGCTGTTGAGATTAAAATATATTCGATTTAATGAAAGAATTTCTCTGTGAGATAAAAGAGTCTGATAGACACATGACTCAAATTTATCTTTTAGTAAATCATTATCAAAAATATGAATCTGTAAAATCTCAAGTCGGGATATGAAAAACTGGCAAAGGGGAATAGAAAGAGAGAGAAACAGTAGTGAAACGTTTTGTTAAATAATTGTACGAAATGTTAAATAAAATCATTGAATTTCATAAATTATTTCTGTCCAACTTAAGAACAAATCATCAGTAATGAATTTAGGACTAATAAATTCAATTATACGTACCTGGTTCTGAGTAGAATTTGGTCGAACTAGTTGAGGTACATTAGATGCTGGCGTTGGAGTCGATGTAGAAGAATCACCCATTTGCATCATCATTTGCATTCTTCGTCGTAGAAGCTGACTCTCTTGAAGACTTTGGCGAGCTTGTTGCTGCCAGAGTTTAAGCTTGATCTCGGCACAGAATGTGATGGAACAAATTCCTTCCTGACAATGTTTAGCATGATACCAACAAAGGGAAATGAGTTGTCTACATATTGGACAGCCACCGTTGGTTTTCCTTTTGCAACCCTGCAATTATTTACATTTTGTATAATTATTAATTTCATATTAACCTAAAATGAACACAGGTAATTTACAAGGTAAAATACAAGTATCATCTTTAGATTATTAAGAATACAAATTAATTGTTTTTGTATCTATTAGGAGAAAGATAGAGAAATACATACTTTGGCATGAGTAACAACTCGTTTCATTTTGTGACAAGAAGGTAGATGACAATCATCATCTCTACATTGACAAGCATGGGTCAGGGCGTCAATACATCGCTGAATCGATAATTTCCGAGCATCTCCTGGATTTTGATCACCAGAAGAAGCACTAGATCCATCATCTAAATCAAAACCAAGCTTATCCGTCTTGTGCGGATGACCATATTT
Source organism: Pygmarrhopalites habei (assembly GCA_009870185.1). Lineage (NCBI taxonomy): Eukaryota > Metazoa > Arthropoda > Collembola > Symphypleona > Arrhopalitidae > Pygmarrhopalites > Pygmarrhopalites habei. The sequence continues at coordinate 17,092 of WJFB01002524.1, forward strand.
TTGGAAGCAACCAGCACACAGATCAAAGTCGTCACAGACGGTACAATGGTATCTGAAACAAAATATATTATTATTAAACACATATTCCTACATTACTCAATGGACTTGAACAAATCGTTACGCACATTATTTTACTTGTGACATTTTATAAATTGAACAGATAACTAATATATTTAGAAATAAAAAGTTAACAAGTGAATATACCTTACCTTGTCTCGACGTGATTGTTGCATCTATTACAAGTGTACACGATATTCTGGTCATGATGATGAAGCTCGTATAACATTGTCATTGTAGAAAACTTGGCTCTTCGTAAGGATGAAAACTCGTAGTGCCTGTCCCTTGAAAAAGCAAGGAACGGGTCTCGACCGTTCATTAGATCGCGTAGAAGGGGAGGGTCTGGATCTTGAATAGTCTGTAACAAAATATTCATAAAAAAGTTGAAGGCAAGAACCTTTTTCATCCAAATACCTACAATTCATGTCACACTCAACGTGTCATTCACATACTGTGGGTAGTATATTAAATAATAAATATATTGTTCTACTCTTGTCTGATTCATCAGTACATATAACATTAGTAGTACAACTTGTACTGTACAAGCTGCATAACTTATTACATATTACTACTACTTCAGTTGACACTTGAAATCTATGAAACTGTACCATTGTAACAACAACAATCACAACTGTGTGCATCTTATATAAATGGTCAAACTTACCCCTAAAGAAGCAGCAGACTGAGTAGAACGTAATTGTACAACGAAAAATGCTTCTTTGTGCTTTTTTATGGCATCGAAAATCTTCATGAACAAGTCATTATCAGTCTGAGGTGATTTTTTCTTATTCGACTTTCGTCGATTGGCTCTATTCTTGTTTGATTTCTTCGACTTCTTTCTTTTTTTCCTATTTGGACTTCCATCAGCCTCCATGTCGTTCTACATATTAAATTGGGCAAAGAATGACACGGCATTACAATAAAATTGTATCAACATTACAGGGGCACGGCACAGCAACAATAAAATCATCATAATACATATGTAACAAAATTGAAAATAATTGTATATTTGTCCAATCACATTTTCCTCTACCGCTGCAGCCTCGGCTTGTCTCTTTTCTTCCTCTGCATCCAACTCTTCAATGAAACTTTCCAACACATTTGGCCAAAAGTCTCCCTCAAAATAGGGTATTTCTGCAGCGGATTCCCAATTGTCTTCCTTGGCTTGTTCTAATATATTCTAAAATAGAAAAAGTAGAGAAAATTATTAAAATATTTTTTAGACACGATAGAATGTAGTGAAAGTGGATATATAGATTTCAAACAATATACTTGGAGAATGAGAGTGCTTATTTAAATACTGGACTTACCTTATAACCAAAAACGATTTTTTCCTCGATACCTTTGTCCAACATCTTTTCGTACCATTCTTGTAATCGTTTTGCTTTGGGAATTTTTTGATCCGTAGGATGACAATGGAAAATGTAGTCATCCCCTTCAGAGGGAGGACAAGCCCATATGTGAGCCATTGTATACCCCAATTTTTTGACATATTCCATGTAA
>WJFB01002525.1:0-18647 GCA_009870185.1 Pygmarrhopalites habei
TGGTTTATCAGATTTGCCACTGACACATGTGCTTAATTATTCATCCTGAATAATTGTTTTAGTCTTGAATAATTTAAATACTAACATTTTACTTTTTTACATGATCACATCATGACAATATTTTGTGTGTAAATACAATAATATGTAATGGGAGGGAGGGATGGGATTTCATTGACCATCCTCCTCCATTATATAAGAAAGATTGGGAGTAGTGAGGAGTAGTGAGGAGGAGGGGGAGGGTATAATAGAAAACTATGTGAAGGCAGTCCAACATTTTTTTCCTCCAAGGAGGATGGTAACGTTGTAAGTAATGGGGATAAAAACTATAATTTAAGAAAGTAAGTGCGTATATGGCATGTGTTCAAGCGGATGGAAAATCTCTGTCATTGAAATGAATGTGTGTGTGGGAAAGAGAGAGGAGAAAGTGAGCAAAGAGTAAACTGATTTCTCTCTCACTCTCTTTATCCTTGATTTTTTCTCTCTAACATTTTTTCTTTCTTATTTTTTTGCAGCTTCAAGAATTCGCTACGAAATTACGAAAGGAAATACTGGAGGAGCATTTGCTGTGAAAAATATGACGGGAGCTATTTATGTTGCTGGTCCTCTGGACTATGAAAGCAGGAAACGGGTAAGGAGAATATTTTTTGTACCGTACATACATAGTTACATACGTAGTAGTAGTTTACAGAATAAAGTATTTGTATCTACTGACTTGATTGTTTACATTCTCCCTCGTTGACCATTTCATTAGTTCCTACAGATTATTAGAGGTGAAGAATAGAAAAAAAATTTTGTGCAACGAGAGTCTAATTTCACACTCGACCAGATTTTACGATTGTTTTACATGAATGTACGACCAACTCCCTTTCCCCTCCTTCCCTTTTCCTATTCTATCCTTTTTAGTTTCCGAGGCGAGGATGAAACTTGATATTTATGGTACATAACCCTTTTCTCCTCCTGTCTTTCCCCTCTGTCCTCACTTTCCCTTTCTCTCTATTGGTCGTACCTACAAACTGAACAAAAAAAACTTCATTTCCTTGATTTACTTCACTAATGTTTGTGATGACACAAGACAGCTCAGCATATTTTTATCTTGTTTCTGGTCCATCCATGAAACTTTCTCTGACGGGTGGGAAAAGTGATTATATGAGTTTATTCTACAACGAAAGATTTTTTTGGCGGGGTAGGGAAGCATGAAATTTTAGTTTAAAATTGTTTTTTTTTGCTTTGCTTTCTCCTCATATGTACAATACAATATCCACGTTGTGTGAGTTGTCACGTGCCTCAAAGTTTTTTTGATATAAAGGAGATTGAGAGTTTGTGGGAATTGGGATTGTACAGAGAAAGTGAAGAAGACTCCACCCACATAAACATTACATTTATTTTAATGGGATCAAAAGTTTAGCCAGAGAAACGTTTTAGCGAAGGAGAAAGTTAGTCAACATTGAGCGCGCATTTCTTTTTTCCCACTATATTGTATGTTTGTGTCTCATCATACATACGAACATATGAGCTTATTCAAGTGTAATTGGGTTGCTTCAATTTGGGGGGAAATGGTTATTTTTTGTGGGGAGTAAAAATGATTGGGTATAAATTAATCTAAAATGCTTGTCTCTTCTTTCTCCTTCTCTCTCTCATGCTTTCTCATTTAAACATACAATCTCAGTATGAATTGAGACTCGCCGCATCGGACAACAAGAATGAAAATAGCACCACGGTCGTCATCCATGTCAAAGGTAAAAATAAAAATATCATACTAATTCACGTTCTTTTCACGTTTCTTCTTCATGGATGATTCAATTTGTTTAATTTTCATGTTCTGTTGTAAAACTAAGAACTTTTATGTTCATTCATAAGATTTTATCATTTCATTCATTTATTTTATTGTTTTATTTCTATTTTCAAATTTCATTTGAATTTCCATCACTTTTTTTTAAAAAAATTCAATAAAGCTGCTATGAATTCTTAATGTAACTTGACAACGACAAAAAATTTTTAGATGTGAACGACAATCCGCCTGTATTTGATCGTCCGACATACGAGACTCAAATCACGGAAGAGGACGATCGAAATCTTCCTAAGCGAGTTCTTCAGGTTAACTTCTTTCTTTGCTTTTCGTACTTTTGAGACTTCCTTTTTGCACTTTTGTTGTTGTTGTTGGTTTGGTGTTTGTTCTGCTTTGCACTAACGAGTATCTCCTTCATTTCAAATGGCTTCAGCAAAAGGGTTTTTTGTACAGGGTGGGTCCCAGAGGAGAATGAGATTGTGGAAAATGGGTTAAAGTACGTCGCAATTTTATTTTTGATGAAATTCCAGAACAATGTGTCCTACAGAATAAAGCTGTAAAATTTTCTTTGACTTTGAAAAATAAGGACAAAAAATTCAAAGAAGAATGTGAGTAGTCTCTAAAGATGAAATCCTGGTAATCGAGTTCAAAACTTTGAGTTTCGATTAGCCACTTTTTTCTCATTGTCTCTCACACTAACATATTATCACAAAAGGATGTCTGACACACAATCCATTCCACTCTCCTCGATTTTTGGTCCACCCTGCATTCTCTTCCTCGTATAATAGTAGTAGTAGCGATGCCGCAACATGAAGTAACTTTCTCCTTTTCTCCTTTCCTCTGATACTTTTTCTATCAAACTTGTATCCTGCTGTGTAGTTTATGCGCTCATATAAAGTAGAGCATCTTTAATAACCGCCTTGGATATTAGCTCTCTTTCTCTCTTTTGGCTATAGACCACAACAGTAGAGCCAAAAGAAAGGGAAGGGGGGACGGGAAGAAAAATTAAATGTACAATATCAGTTCACTCTCACAAAAAAAACACATGGCGTGTCACCAGATCCATTTTGAATGCATCAATATATCTATTTTACGCTTTCTTTTTCCTCCATAATGTATGACCCCTTCCCTACGATTCTTTTCGAAATGATAGTTTGATGACTCCTTTGTTTCAACCTCTTTCACCCTCAACTCCATGATATATCCATGCACCACTTTTTTGACTTTCGCCGTTTGCTTTCTCCCATCTGCCGAGATTCCGGAAGATGGGAAGAGGGAGGGAGGAGGAATTACAAAGTCTGTAATGAATGACAAAGTTGATTGTCGACCCGCGCTTCTCTTCCCTTCGAGAGAAGAATACATTGTACAAAGGGAGAGACAGTGAAGGGGAAAAAATCAAGACTGCAATGTATTCTCCTCACATTTCTTCATCTATTTAACCCCTCAATCTTCCCCAGCAACAGCAGTAACCAAAGTCTTAACGATGGAGAAAGTCGCGGTTGCCGCCGTCGCTGTTTCCCCGCTTGACGCTTTCTACTCTGGAATTGTTCACCAATTTCTGTCGAGCCGTGAGCATCTATAATAAGAAACTTTACTAGCCCTCTCCCTTACTCCCTTTCTTCCTTTTCTTCGGGAGGACTCCCCCCAATGTGTGTGTGTGTCTTTTTCCCTTGTATCCGAGACAAGGATCTGATTTTGTTTCTTCTTTCTCTGATTAAAATATTTTAATTATAATACTTTCCCTCTCCTTGTCTCCCCATATCTCTGCATAGTGGTTAACCACTTAGCTGAGCACGTGTCCTCCACACACACACACACACAGTTGAAATTCTGGATGGGCTACTAGCGAGACATGGCTACTATAAAAAGTAAAGTAATGTATACTGTGTGTGAAGGGAGAGGAGGAGAGAGGGAGAGAGAAAGAGTGACTAGTCGTCGTTTAGGTGAATGATGTAATTTAAATTATGCTCGGAGGCTGTGGGGCTGCTCTCTGGATTTATAGAGTGGATACTATACTTGGACTTTATAGGCTGTAAAGAGAGAAAATTACGTCCCCAAGACTAGGAGGCGTCCGGGCAGTGAAATTTTGAAAGTTTAAGTACCGTTAGTTTTACACTAATGCTACGAAGGAGAGTGAAGGACTTGAACTATAAATTAAAGTAATTTTTGAAAATCGAACCCTTTCCACCTCTTCCTCCATTACCACTTTAACTATACCCTCACAAGGGTAGAGAGTAGGTATGGGGAAGTCCCATAATGAAGAGGGGCTAGTTGTTCCCGTCAGTCGTTTACACACAGTCAAAGCGAGAGGAAGGGAAGACTTTCCACATGAAAGTCCCATGCTTTCATTGACAATTTTGAATGTAGAAGAAGGGAGGAGGGAGGGAGAGGAGAAGAGAGGAAGAGGACGATTACATTACACATTACTTGGGTTCATTGATCTAGTTAATCCAGTCTATACTCCTCCCTCTATATTATATGTAATGAATAATATATAGAGAAAACTTTTTTTCTTGGCTTCCAACCGGCATATCAAACACTACGTCCTTATGTGTGAAACCCATATCCACACTTTCTCTCACTTTCACTCATTCATACCCACACACAGACAAGCACAAAGCATATACAACTACATGTATATTCCTCCATGTAGAGATGGAGAGCATGTTAAAACTTTCCCATTGTCACACCCTTCTTTATAGCCCCTTCATGCCTTGTGATAATGGCAGGTCACCACCAACGGCAGAGTCAAGTCCTTCCTTCTCCTTCTCTCTCTCTGATAGAAATCTTGAAATGAAGAGAAAGCGAGAGGGAGTGAGTGAGTGAGAGAAAGCTTTCGAGTTCGTGATCTTTGAAATGAAATGGTTCTTCGATCAAGTGGCTCCAAACTCTCATACACCATACAGAGCCAAAATAGAATGTTTTCTCCTTGTATTTGAAAAATACATAATTTTTTCTCCCTTTCTCTCTTCCATATATATATCTCATATATCGGGAATCTCTTTTAGGAGGATATATTGCAGAATTTGTTTTTGTGTTTCCAAAACGCATACACATTTCTGTGGTGGCTTTACAATAATAGCTGAAAGGGTGTAGCCAGGATAAAAAAAGAGTCCCGGAGAAGAAAAAAAATTTGAGAAAAAGAAAAAAACGATAGCATGCTAATTGATTTTGCAAGTTTTTCTCTTTCCCTCTCTCCATTTCACTTGGTGTGCGTACAGTACAAAATACAATGTTGTGCGTGTGTACACAGTACACATACATACACATGGAAAATTTTGGGAGGGAACGGAGAAGGAAAAAACTTTTTTTCCCCATCATCATGATTTGCTGTGGCCGTATTTTGTGTGTGTGTTGAAAATACATGAAGAGTCATCATGGGATGATGCGATGGTTGAGCATTGAGTGGAAGGAGTATCTAAGGAATATCTAGAATCCGTTTAAAAGCCTCGAGACTTTCTCCGAAAGAGAGAGAGAGAACATTTTGAATTGACGCTTCATTTGATTCTTTCAGTACATGGACTAGGCTTTAGCACACACACACACACGGGGCATTGCTATTGCATCGTCTCCGGCTCGGCTATAGCAGCGTTAGTTACGACGACAGTCATGACTCCGTGAGAGATACCAGTGTAATATCTTTATGTAGCCATACACTGTGTCTCGTAAAATCGGCTAAAGAGACTCGAGTAGCTGAATCCCTCCGCTCTTTTCCTCTCCCCCTCACCCTCCCCTTTTTCCTCAGCTGCATTAAATTTGGAATTCACTGGAGATATGTAGAGTTGATGTACGGCGACTGATCAAGACGTAAAGGGAAGAGATGAAGAGACACACGAGAGAGAGAGAGATGATAGGAAAGAATACTGGAGAGTCACCGTCTTAATACTGCATCTATATTCTCTTAATGACGTGCATAACTACAGGCTTTGGTGGTGGGGGAGGTTGAAACAAGTATTTGGTAAACATTCCATGTCCTTACTCGAGGGACGTTAAAGCACACACACATGCACACACAACCGCATCTTTTTCTCGTTGTGTGTCTGTGTATGTTCTTTTATACTTTTAAAACTTTTGGCTTTCTCATTCGGGTTGGCATCAACCCCCTTCATGCCACTACCTCAATTTAAAAACATACAGTCTCTTTCACGGAGAAAGCAAACTTTCACTGTGTGTTTCCTACAATGGATCATCATGTGGATCGTGTATGGGATGAGAGAAGAGTGTTCTTTGATATTAAGATATCTTTGAAATAGATAGGTAGATACGAGGAGTGGAGATGAAAGTTTGAAGAAAAGAGAAATTTGTAGGTTAAACAAATACTGATTTTGAACTCGGCACATACATCAAATATTTAAATACTGTGTACAGAGAGGAAAAAAAAGAATGTGTACTGTTGGAGATGGGATTTCTTTAAAAATAAATTGTAAGGTGTGTGAGTCAACACTGTCGACATGTGAATATACTCTACTATTATTTTTTTGTACTATAGCATGGCTTTCTAATTTTTTTTTGCAATTCTTTTGAGTTTTTTTTGTTTTTCACCTTTCTTTCAGTATGATTTGACCTTGGTTGCCTCCGACAGTTTGAATGAGAATGAAACGCTTGTGGGTAAGTACACTCGACATATACAGATAGAAGGAAAAAAGTTTCTTTGATGAGTTCTCATTCACACTCTACAATAAATTGTTTTTCCCCTCTCCCAAAATCTCATAGTGATTCGTATAAATGACGTAAACGATTTGCCTCCACTATTCACTCAGTCAATTTACTCGGCTGACATTCTCGAAGAGTACTCTGGATCATTACCCCTTAAATTACTCCAGGTATCCTCATTATTTATTTATTTTTTGTTGCAAAAAAATGCAGAAATTTTATTTTTTAATGCTTACTGCTTTTTACATTCCTTATTTATTTCTGAACACCATCCCCCATTCATAAATACTGTTTGTCTGACGATGAGAGAAGGGATTTGATGGGCGGTCGTTAGTGATAATGTCAAGGGACGGCTATTTGATTCACTCTTATGATTTTCCAACTTATGAATCCTCTTTCCATAATATTCCATTTGTTTATTACCATCACGAATGTACATGCAAATATGTATACACACACACTCTCCACTCAAGGACGGGAGGAGGCGGAAGACGGAAATAAAATTAGTTTACGAGTTTTACATCATGTCGTAAATAAACGTGTGTGTGTGTCCCAAGATTTTTGTCGCTTTAAACTGCTTTTTATATGTACTAGTCTAAAAATTATTGTGTAAATCCACTTTTCACAAATTTGTAATTTTTTGAATCATGATAATGCACCACTCCAATTTTGCATTGCATTTTGCTTTTGCTTTTTTGTTGTAAAAAAATTATCTGTACATCGCACAGCAGTTTGTTCTACACAGCTTTTGTATGTAAGCTTTTCTATGAATATGGCCAAGGAATAAAATGGAGACTAATTGTCTTGATGGGTTTGACGCACTCGAAAAAAAACAGGTCACGGCAAACGACGGAGATCGGGACAGACCACAGAATATTGTTTACTTTTTGACTGGCCAAGGAATCGATCCAGATAACCCAAGCAATAGCAAGTTTGACATTAATCGAACCACTGGAGAGATTTATGTATTAAAAGTAAGCATTTTCCTTCTTCTCTTGTTACGTTACATAAAATGTTTGAGAGAGAACTGGAGACTCTAGACTCCCTTGTGAGTTTTAATAAAATTATCATGTAATGGTATCTCCTCCCGAAAAAGACACACAGCTCTCTGCTGGTGGTACTGGTAGTGTACATATGTGTGTGTGTGTGGGTGTTTGTGTGGTCCATCCATTCATTCAGCCATATGCTGGGAGAAAGTATGGATTGTTAAAGGGAGAGCACAGTGTGTGGTGGGAGAGATAAGAAGATGAACACCACCATACATTGAAGCAGTACCATCATGCTCTGATTTATTTTCAAATGATAAATATTCTATTCTTTCCTTCTTTTCCAAAAACTAGCCCCTCGACAGGGACCAGCCAAATGGACGTGCACAGTGGCGATTCACAGTTTTTGCCCAGGATGAAGGAGGAGAAGGTCTCGTGGGTTATTCTGATGTCCAAGGTACGTTTTGTTTTTCAAATGCAATTCATGGTGTGTGTGTGTGTTTTTAATAACACATTTATTTAAACCATTCTTTTAAACAGTGAACTTGAAAGACATCAACGACAATGCCCCACTCTTCCCTCAGGGTATTTACATTGGGAACGTGACTGAGAATGGAACATCAGGTTAATTTTTATAAAAAAGCCCATGAGAGATTTTAAAGAGAAAGTACTGCTTGATAAAATTATAATGCTCATGATCTGCTCATGCTCATGCTCATGCTATGATCTGTAAAATTAATGTAGGGATGGTGGTGATGACGATGACGGCAGTGGATTATGATGACCCGAATGAGGGAACGAATGCCAAGTTGACGTACTCAATCGAGAAGAATGTGATTGACGAGGAACAAGGGAGACCAATATTTGAAATTGAACCGGATACAGGCGTAATCAAGACGGCTGTGTGCTGTTTGGATAGGGAAAAGACTCCTGATTATTCTATACAAGTCGTCGCCATGGATGGAGGAGGACTCAAAGGTTTGCTTTTGTACCAACCATTATATTTTACTTTCACCATGACTTGTATGGTTTCCTTTTCTCTCTCTCCTTCCTCTTTCTCCTCCCTGGGTGTGTAGGCCATTGAGAGAGTAGTCAAGCAGAAATGATAATGGTTTCCTGCTTGGATAGCTGAATTGACTCTTTGAATCTCTCTCTCACTTTCTCCCTCCTTTCTCCATGGGGGTATATAAAGAGAAAGCGAGAGAGAGAGAGGAGGGCATCCTTCCTTATCCTACACAATTTTCTCAATATACTTTTAGCACGATCAAGACTGGGGAATTATCTGCCTGAATGTTAGCATATTACAGATTTATACTGACATGAATGAAGGCTTTTTACTCCTCTTTTGTCCATTTTCAATTTTACAAATCCTTGGGGGAAAAATCCCATGTACAACATTATCTTTATAATGTGATGGCCATTGTGAGGAACAAATTAGTTGGGAAGGTGCAACATGATTGAGTCATAAATGGTGGAGGACATTTATTGATGAATGATTTTTTGTTTGTACAAATAGGGACGGGGACAGCTTCTATACGGGTCAAAGGTAAGATCAATTTTTTAAAAATGACTTTCAAGTGTCTATCAAGTTCATAACTAATTCGTCTGAATTTTGGGGCGTGATTAGATATTAACGACATGCCGCCAGCCTTCACAAAAGACGAGTGGTACACAGAAGTAGACGAGACGGATGGAACGGCCATTCCGGACACCCCAATCCTGACTGTGACAGTCCATGACGATGACGAGACAAATCGATTCCACTACAAAGTTTTGGAGAATAGTGGTTACGGAGCTGACAAATTCACAATGGTTCGAAACAATGATGGGACAGGATCACTCAAAATAGTTCAACCACTGGACTACGAAGATCCTCTCCAGAGTCAAGGTTTTCGATTCCGAATCCAAGTCAATGACAAGGGAGATGACAATGACAATGACAAGTATCATGTGTCTTACTCTTGGGTCAAGGTGAGTGTCCATCAATCTTCTTCTACTGTAGTAAAATAGTTTTATTGACTAATAAAAATTGTATCTTTAAACTGTGACATCCACACAAAATTAGGTATCCCTCCGTGATATAAATGACAATCGTCCACTGTTCGAGAGACCCAATATTGAAGTGTCAGTCTATGAGAATGCTGAGGTTGGAAAAAGTCTGGAAACATTTAAAGCAACGGATCCAGACCAAGGAGGAAAAAGTAAAGTGTCCTATGCTATTGATCGAGCGTCTGACCGCAAGAGACAATTCTCCATCAGTCAAGACGGGACTGTGACGATTCAACGGACATTGGATCGTGAAGAGACACCCCGACATCAAGTAAGTTTTTTGTCAAATGATTTCTTTGTCCATCTCCCTCCTTCCCTGTGGACAGTTTTTCTTTTTTTCAAAGAGAAAGGAGGGGGATGTACATCAGTCATTTTTATAGTTGAGCTTTTGGATAAAATAAATTCTTCCCAAGAAAATAAAGAAAGTGGGTAGGACCATTGTGAAAATTTCTGACTGGAATTAAGTAGATGATGGGGGTCTTGTTAAAGCTAAAAAGAAGAGGCGACTGGCTATAAAGGCTATTCATGTTTGATTGATATGTGCTCTCAACGAGTTTATACTCTGTAGTTGGGGACACTTTTTTTCCATCCATTGTCCTTGGGAATTTGACCAATTTGTTGGATTTCTTTCTTTTTCTAGGTTAAAATTCTAGCCATTGACGATGGACTGCCTCCCAAGACTGCCACTGCTACTCTCACAGTCATTGTTCAGGATATCAAGTGAGTCTTCATATCTTTGTGTGCTTGACATGAGAAAATAAGAGTCATAATGAAAATGAAATGTTGATGATTGAAAGTTGAAAGTATTTTTGTTGAATACAATTTTGTAATTAATTCCTCTCTCTCTCTCTCTCTCTAGTGACAATGCACCCCAATTTCTGAAAGACTACCGCCCGGTTCTCCCGGAACATCAACCCCCAAAGAAAGTTGTGGAAGTTCTTGCAACAGATGATGATGATCGGAGTAAGGGTAACGGACCCCCCTTCCATTTTAGGATGGACCCCAATGCTGCTGATGAGATTAAAGCTTCTTTCAAAGTTGAACATGATCCAAGTAAGACATTTTTGTTTTCTCCTTCTCTCTCTCTCTCTCTCTCTTTCTCCATTCAGAGATTAGAAGAAAGTAATTTTTTCCCTCTTCTTTTTCTTTACGTCTTAATTCTCAATGACAATAATTTCTTGAAAGTTTGGGCTCTGGATTTATAGGATGAGCAATTTATTTAGTTTATTGGTCAATACATTAGGCTTATTCGGACAGGCCCTTCCTTTCTTCCTTCCCTCTAGCTTTCTCCATGTACAAACCCAGGCATAGGGTTAATCGCTTGTGTTGTTACTACAGCTTGGGAGGGCTAGGTGATATTTCTACCTTTAATGACCTCTCAGTAGGAGGGCTAAGGAAAGGAGTAGGGGGGAAATAATGTTGGAAATTATTGACTATGTATTTGTGAAGTGGTACTTGGATTCTTCCTAGTCATTGACTTTAAAAAGCCTGTGTGTGTGTGTTCTCTCTTCACCACTCTCCATTTGTAACTGTTAATTTTATCGTTTTTTCAGAGGGGGCAAATGGGGATGGAATGGCTGTCGTCTCCTCTCTTCGAATGTTTGATCGGGAACAGAGAAAAGAATTTCTCGTTCCGATTGTCATAAAAGATTCGGGAAATCCGGCCATGTCAGGTAAAACCTTTTGACAACAGAACAATTTTTTCTCTGTTGACATCCTTCATGACATTAATAATATTATTATTACGATGGGATGACAGGGACAAGTACATTGACTGTCATCATTGGGGACATAAATGATAATAAAATGCAACCCGGATCCAAAGAAATCTTTGTCTACAATTACGAGGTAAGGATTTTGTTTTGTCTCTCTAATGAAAAATAAATCTGTCTTCATTTAAAATGATTACAAAATATTTTTTAAAATTAAAAAGGGATCAAATCCTGACACGGAAATTGGTCGAGTGTACGTCTATGATTTGGATGACTGGGATCTTCCTGACAAGAAATTTTACTGGTTAGAGCGAGACCATCCTCATTCAAGATTTCTCCTTGACGAAGACTCTGGGATGATCACGATGAGACAGGAAACTCGACCTGGAACGTAAGTCAATCTTTCTTTTTGTACAGTGTAGTCAAGAATTAGAGCCTCTTTTCTATATATCTGATCATTGTACAGGTACGAACTGGAATTCCAAGTATTTGACCGTTACCACACACAACTGGGAGTGAGTGCCAACGTTACAGTCATTGTTCAAGACATAATGAGGGAAGCTGTCATCAACTCGGGATCAATTCGGATTGCTGGAATCTCGGATGAAGACTTCATTCGAATTTGGGATTACAAGGTTTGTCCCCTCTCATTTATTTCCCTCTCTCTTTAATTATGAAAAGGTGTGAAAATTGTTTTCTCTCTTTCCCTTTCAGTCACAGTCCGTAGTGAAGAGCAAAGCTCAAAAGTTGAGAACAAAATTGGCTCAGATTCTTCAGACGGAGGAGAGTAAAGTAGACATTTTCAGTGTGATGCAAAAACAACGACGACCACCCATCACGGATATAAGATTCTCTGCGTATGGGTCTCCTTACTACAAACCCGTCAAACTCAATGGAATTGTCCTACTCAACAGGGAAGAGGTAAATTCACAATACAAATGACAAAACAGACATTAAATTAGTCACGAGGAAGAGTGTGAGGAAGAGTGAGTGTGTGTGTGATTACAGGGGTTAAATTGACATGAAAAATTAATGAATCAAAGGATGGGGACTCGGTCCTCCATGTAATACATACATTATTCAATAGTTTTTGCTATCTCTCTCTCTACCGTAATTTGTGTGGATGTGGGTGTGTGTGGTCCTCCGGTTCGGTGAAATGGTTCATAAATATTTATACTGATCTCTCTCCTTCTATTCCTCTTTACTGTGTACAGATTGAAAGGGAAGTCGGCATTAACATCACAATGGTGGGAATCGACGAGTGTTTGTACGAGAACAAAGTGTGTGAAGGGTCATGCACTAATTCATTCGACATCAGTATGATTCCCTACACTGTCAATGCAAATAAGACGGCTCTGGTGGGGGTGAGAGTGGAGACAGTTGCAGAGTGCATGTGTGGAGCTCGGAAGTGAGTACACAAAAATTCTTATTTTTACACAGATTTTTCATTTTGATCAAAATTATCAAATAAAATAATCAATTGTCCTTTCGTTTTTTATCTTTCTAGTTTCACTGACCGAGACAAGGAGTCTTGTAATAAATTTGAATGTTATAACAACGGTCGATGTGTCGAGACGAAAACTGGTCCCATGTGAGTCTCTCTCTCTGCACATATTATTGTTTTTGATGTACTAGTATTATATGTATAGTTTTCTTCCCAAACTTTCCAGCCTGTGTGTGGTCCATTGACCACAAAAATGATTTAAATTTTGTCCTTTCAACTGTAACATTGTATAAATTTCCACACAATTATGTAGGTGCGTGTGTCCGAGGGGACCTCATGACGGACCCCGTTGTCAGATTAACAGTCGAACTTTCCGGGCAAATGACTGGGCATGGTACTCCGCCCTTGACATGTGTGAAGAGTCTCACTTGAGTCTGGAATTCATTACCAAGAGAGAGGATGGACTGTTACTCTACAATGGACCAATGGTCGCTCCAGAACCCAATGAGACAGTCGTGTCGGATTTCGTTTCCCTAGAACTGGAGAAAGGAGAACCTAGACTTCTCATTGATTTTGGCTCAGGCACTCTCGAACTCAGACTTAAACCAAATGGGACCCTCGCAAATGGAGAGTGGCATCGGATCGACATATTTTGGGACACAGAGGTACATACATATTTAGGTGTAATGTTTCTCTATACAATTTTCTCTGTATAAATACATGTATGTTCCTGATTGTTGATGACACTCTCAATGAATTCACAGACGGTCAGGATGGTCGTTGATTTGTGCCGGAGTGCTCGGATTAATGAGGCGGATGATGGGAGTCCAAGTATTTTTGACAGCTCCAATTGTCAGGCTGAAGGGAATATCCCTCCATTCAATGAATACCTCAATGTCAATACTCCTCTTCAAATAGGTACGCAATAGAGGATGATTTCTATAGCACAATTTACATTTTATTCACGCTATATGCTCAACACTTTTGAATGTTATAGGTGGAATCTTCATTGAACAATTTGATCCGAGTCTCTACTTATGGCGGTACATGCCGACTACAAAGTTCTTTGAGGGTTGTATCCGGAATTTGATTCACAACAGCAAAGTAAGAAATATAAACACTTACCTATAATTGTATGAATTTTCTTGCGACTCTTGACTAATCAACTGTTTTTTCTAATTAAAGCTGTACGATTTGGCAAATCCTGGACACTCCAGACACAAGACTGTTGGTGGTTGCACTCCGATTGAAGATGCTTGTCTAGGAAATGGACTCATCGCCGGTTGTTCTGAAAATGGCCAATGTGTTGGAAGCTTCAATGATCCTCGATGTAAATTCATTCATTTGACACTTTATAGAATTAGGGTCTATAATTTTTGGTAGCATACTTAATAAATTATGAATTCCTACAAAAAGGTGAATGTCGAAGCGGATGGATGGGCATTGGATGCACAATTCGGACGACTCCAACAACATTCAAGCCTCAAAGTTACATCAAGTATGCCTTGTCTTTTGAACCTGATCGTTTCATAACCCTCATCCAACTCAGATTTCGGACACGGGAGGCTCACGGAGAACTGTTCCGGATCAGTGACCAACACAATCGTGAATATGGAATCTTGGAGGTACTGTACTTTTTTTCAGTCACATCACCATCAAAACCTTATTTTCCAATTTTTACTGATCATCTTTGTCTCTTTGTGCAGATCAAGGACAGTCGACTCCGGTTCCGGTTTAATCTCAATAGTTTAAAGACGGAGGAGAAGACTTTGTGGTTATCTTACGTACCTGTTGATGACGGCCAGTGGCATACAGTCAAAGTAAGGTCCCCTCAACCAAACATAACTTGTGTCACTTGTTTGTGTGCCATGTTTAATTTTAAATGTTTATATTATAGGTGTCGAGGCATGGGTCTGTCGCAATGTTAGAATTAGATGGCGGGGAGGGAAGGAAATACAATGAGACGTTCCGTTTTGAAGGTCATCAGTGGATGCTGTAAGTTTTTTTAAAATGAATTAATTTTATGAGCAACACTCGTGTGTGTACTTCTGTAAATTGTATTTACAATGAAATTTCTTCTTTTCTAAATAGTGTTGACAAACAAGAAGGTGTTTACGCGGGAGGGAAAGCTGAGTACACGGGTCATCGGTCATTCGAAGTTTATGCTGACTACCAGAAAAGTAAGAATACTTTCCTCATATGAGATGAATTTGAATCAAAGGTGGAGGCTGAAACTGTATATTTAATATGATCAGGTTGTCTGGATGACATTCGGCTGGAAGGAAAGCATTTACCACTACCTCCCGCCCTGAACGGAACACAGTGGGGTCAGGCGACCATGTTCAAAAACTTGGCTCAAAATTGTCCATCAAATAAACCTTGTGCTAATGTCATTTGTCCTCCACCATTTGAGTGTGTGGATTTATGGAATGAGTACGAGTGCAGGTGAGTTCATTTTTTCATATTATATCAGAGACAAGCGTGTTTCAAAAAAAATTGTAGCCTTACAATGATATTAATAAATGACTTTCTCTGCTTTCACTCTTGCGACTCACAAGTTGTGAGAGATAGAGTGGTCAAAAGCAGCACATTTATTTTGTACTGATCCACGCTTGTCTCTTAAACCTAATATTTCATTCAACTTTATGTTCATTTTTACGAGGAAATCCCAAAATTTTAAAATTTTTTGTTGTTCCATTATCCAATAATGATTATTGTGCTTGGACGTTTTGAGTCGTATCTATTACTACTACCTATGTACATTGAGTTCTTTCATTCTTTTCTGTGTACAAAATGGACTAGTTTTTGTTTTCATGACTAATATTTTCAGTAATTAATTAACTTTAGTGTGTAGTAGTTGATTTTCTCATTAATTAATGTACTACTTGAAATTTCTCAAACCATAAAGTTGTGGAGAAGGGCTAGAGATGAGTCCGGATGAGAAATCATGTGTGGATAGAAATGAATGCGCGTAAGTATTCTTGACAATTAATATTCATATGTAGAAAACTACAAAGAGAGGTTGTGGTTGTGACATTTGAAACTCAATATTTGCGAAACCTTGTAACTTTAGCGAAAATCCTTGCTTAAACGGAGGATATTGTTCCAATCGTGAGGTTCCTCAAAGATATTACTGTAAGTACTCCCTGTAGTGAAAAGAAAACCAATTCATTTTCCCTCACAAAATAATGCTTTGTACTAATTCTCTACTATTTTTGTATACTTTCCTTGCGGTCATCATTAAAGGGTAAGTTTTTCGAGTTTGTATTTCACATTACTCACAATAGAAGTGTGACAAGAGTGTTCATAACACTCAAATCGGTATAGAATACACTTAATACTATTTAAGTATACGTAATGTAAACTTTATTCCCTCTCTCCTTCCCTATGATCAGCGAATGTCCGCCGGGCTACTGGGGACAGGTACGGAATTCTATAAATTAGCATAATAATATTCCAAGAAAGAATTTGAGTGCAATCCAATATTCATCTCATAAGAGTAGTAGTAAAATTGACTCTTTGGAGGAGACTTGTTGAATTGCACTTGAAGAGAAAGAAATCTCGAGGGTTAGAAAAAGTGTTAAGAGGTTTTGATAACTCTTCTTCCAGAATTGTGAGCTCTATCAAGAAGGTCAAATCCTGACCCTGTCTATGGGAGCCCTCGCCGCTATTCTCGTCTGTCTTCTAATAATTCTTAGTAAGTAAACTGTAGTGGGAAAATTGACTAAAATTTTTCAACTGCTAACCCCTCTCTGCCCTCCATTCTTCCGCTTCAGCTTACCTCATCTCCTTTTGCATGCACTTTGTGATTTAATTGTAAAATTGCCTTCTTCAAACGTCCACGCTCAACACAACTTCAAATTGTATATTGAAAAGGGAAAATGAACGTAAGTTGCTTTGTCGTCGTGATTGTTGTTGTTGTGGCATTCCAATTTTTACCCTGATGAACCCTTTTCAGTTGTCGTAAAGGGAAGAGAGCTTATGACTCCGAGTGTCTCGACATTGATGAATGTGTGGAGACGAAACCCTGTGTTAATGGTGGTGTCTGTGTCAATCATGAGGATGACAGACGTTACACATGTATATGCCCTAGTGGCAAATTCTCTGGTCAAGACTGTGAGCTGGAAGTGCTTCCGTCCGGCGTGATCACTACCTCCACTGATTTCATTATAGCACTAATTGTTTGTATACTTGTCTTGTTGGGTAAGTTTTTAATATTTTTTTTGCACTTTATTTTGACACTAAACTCTGGATTCAGAGGAGCTTTTCCAGAGTGTTTTTATATTGCAAATAAATTGCCTGTGGTGAATGACCCTAATGCAATGCAAAGGCCAATGACCCTTCTCCCCAAATATCAATAATATGCTTCTGATGTAGTTGACGTAAGCAGTCCCTTGGAGTAATAAATGTGGACAGAGTTTAATTAATTTTTTCCCCTCAATTGTAACAGTTCTGGTCCTTGTCTTCGTCGTGTACAACAGACGACGAGAGGCGCAAATTAAATACCCTGGTCCTGATGATGACGTCCGAGAGAATATTATCAATTACGATGGTACTTTCACCTCACCAAAAACTTTTGATTATTAAGGCAATCAAGATGGAGATTTTAATTGTGAATAATTAATTAATTGTAGATGAGGGCGGTGGTGAAGATGACATGACCGCCTTCGATATCACTCCCCTCCAAATTCCCATTGGAGCTCCTGGTCATGAAATGATGATCTCAAAAATGCCATGTAAATAAACCCTTTCTCACTTATTCTTAAACGCATTCAATCATGAAGAGAACTTTCTCCTTACTTTCTCTTTTTTTTGACAACCGAATTGTAGACATGATGAAGATGCCCGATCCTCAAGCAATGGTCGCTGGAGAGCCCAATGTTGGCATCTTCATTGACGACCACAAAAGAAGAGCAGACCACGACCCGAATGCTCCGCCATTCGATGACCTACGTAACTACGCTTATGAGGGTGGGGGAAGTACGGCAGGGTCGCTTTCTTCGCTTGCTTCAGGTACTTTTTTGTCAAACATTTATTTTGAAAAATTCTCATTTGACATTTGTACTAACACGATAATTCATATTGTGCAGGGACTGATGATAATGAGCAAGACTTTGACTATTTGAACGGGTGGGGCCCGAGATTCCAGAAATTAGCTGACATGTATGGACATGGAGAAAGTGACGAAGAGGATCAGTAGAATTTTTTCAAAAAAAAAAATGTTGACGCCAAGTCAAAGTCATCCAACTTCATTCCATGTGCCATAAATAAAACTTCAAGAAATATAATATTATTATTTATAATAGTTCCGTAATAATTAAAAATACCAAAATGACACACACAAGATATAGATGGTAACTTTAAAAAAGAAGGAAACTAATTCACAGCCATGTTGTAGTCATGAACAAAAGTTTATATGAGTTTTGACACTCGAAAGAAGAATGAAGAAGCCATGTAAACAAGGGAAAATGATATGATATATATTGCTTCTTCCACTGTTGACTTAAGTGTACTATTATTAAGCAGTGACTTTTAAATATTTTGTAGATTGATTGATTGACGAGTGTACATCCTAATGTGACAAGTTTTTTTTCTCGTTATTTTGTTTTCTCTTTAGAAAAAGAAAACAAAAATTTAGGCATCTTATCGTCAGATCCCTTCTTCTACAATATAAAGAAAAAGCTCTACGATCTCCATTGTGAAAATAATGCATAATATTTTTACGGTAATTGCTTAACCTGTATTAAAAAGTGTTTCATATTTATTACTTATTACTGAGGGTCGGGCAAGTTATTTTACCGATTGGAAAATGTCAAATATGACCTATTTAAATCGTCGATGAATTTTTTAAGTGTTCTATGTGATTCCCTGACTTGTTTTTGACAAGAATCAGTCTTGTTTTCCAAGCTTGATAAATTTTAGTGGCCAGGGTAGGAGTTATTCTGGACCACTCCTGTTTCACTTAGTTCCACACTCCGTTTACAGCTCTTGCTCGGCGTTTAAAAAGTCGTCTTTTT
>WJFB01002526.1:0-18635 GCA_009870185.1 Pygmarrhopalites habei
TACTGTGTAAAACAGTACGCACGTCAATACGTATTATTCTATTTTCAACACTTTGCAACATTCTAGCACTGTCTTACACTGCCTAACGTTGTCGTACATTATAACCCTGTCGTACGTTCGTACATTCGAACGCTGTCGTACGTTCGGACAATTTCGAACAATCCCTGTCGGACACTTTTTTTTGAAGTGTACGACTGTCGTACACTAAGTGTTCGACTGTCCGATTTCACACTATGCACAAACATAAACAGAGAAGAGAGGAAGAACTTGAATCCTAAATTCTCTTTACATATCATATCCAATACGACCTGCAATTACGACTCAGTTTTCATTTCAAACCAATTCAAAAGAGAGAAAGAGAAATAAATGGTTTCTCAACTCTTCTTCTTCAAGTAATCATAGGCTCAAAAAGTTTGACTCTGCTTTGACTAATAACAACAATCAGACAAACGTCGTTTTTCAGGTTTTCCCACACACACACACACAGCCATTAACACACAGTACACACCGACTCAATCTATATTAAAAAGAAAAGAATTTGCGACGAGAGTTATGATACACGTGTCCGTATTTTAAAATGTAAATTATGAATTTCAAGTGCGTGTTCCACTCTAATTGTCCGATTGTACATATACTTAAATACTACTACATGCAGCCCAACCAACCAACCCCAGTACCACTTGTTGTAATGTGATATAAAAATTGTATGTGATAGGAATACCGGAATGCGATATGATACGGGGAAATGACTAACGGACACCCTATATTCAAAAATCAAAACATAGGAAGAAAACAAAGTCTCTCCACTCCACACACAAACACACACGCTAATGAACATGATTCAAAATCATCTTATTTGCATGAATTTCTTGCATTGGATCAATTGATTAGATCAGATGCACCTTTGAATCCACTTCCCAGCACTCAATAATCCATCCCCCAAAGTTCCAAGACCATGACATTAAATTGTATCTCTCTATCCTCCTTTCTCTCTCTCTATCTAATACAAGGGCACGACTTTATGAAAGACATCCCCTCCGCTCCGTATTTCCACCCTGTCCTGATTAAATCTTGGCATTTTTTGTTTTCTTAATCATGACATCACGACGGCAAACTCGTAGTCCAAGTCTGTGTATTGTATGTGTATTGCATACTATACGACGACGACGACGCCATGAAAATTTGTATGAAAAACAAAAATAGCGGTAGAAACACTGTTACATTCTTAATAAAGGAACAATTTTTTTGTTATGTATCTTGTACTCAAGTACCTATATCTACACCGTTTCTAACACAGAATTTCCAAATTTAATACAGACAACTGCAAGGAAATAGGTAAGCAAGTAGGAAAAAGTTAATTTTTTAAAAGAAAAACTTGAAAATCATAGTCAATTTATTGCCGTTACAATTTAGAAGGGGTCAACGAAATACTTGAGATTAAACTCTCCTATATTATTATACGTATAGCTAAGAGTATACGGATATTTAATTAACCAATAAAGCACGGCTGTCATCCAAAATATTTTTTATGGTAATATTTTTTCTGACTTTTTCCCTCATCCCCATTAAATAATCTTGACCGATGAGTTATTAGCAACGGCACACCAAAAAAGAAAATGAATATTCCTAGAGTACATACGCATGGAGCTACACTCACGACAAGTGAGGACTGGGGAGTGAGTGTAGTATGTCCACAATTAAGAAAATTCATTGTCTGACACTCAATTCATTAGACATTTTTGTGGAGACGGCAGGTGTACTCAAAAACATGTTTATACAGGTCAAATAGCGAGAATATACGTGATACATTATATAAGGTATATTATGTATTGCAAAGTAATGTAATGATAAATGATCTTCACTTCTCTCGATTTCAAAAAGAGGCATGACAGCTCTGACATCAGTCTCCCTATCCCTAAATACCATGAAATTTCGTGTGGATCCTTCTAATGAATAGATTAGAGACACTCAACAATGTCGGATAACAGGTAGAAGAGGATCAACAAAGGAAATGTGGGGAAAAAATTCTTGATCGGAAAAATCTAACGGATATTAAATGGGTGGACGCGTCTTTTTCTGATATTTTTCTCAGAATATTTGCCGACAATCTACAAGGATTCAAAAGTCTATAAAACATTAATGAGCTCAACAATTAATTAATATTATTGACAGGATACGAAATGTAGAGTCTGTACAAAGCATAAGAAGCAAACGACTACTTGTATAATAAAACTTGGAATACATTTTTAGACACCTTGTCTAAAAATAAGTTACACTGACTCGCGTAACTTATCTTAACTTTCAATCGCCTCAATAAACATTTTTTAAAATTGACCGTCAACCCTACATAAAAATGTAAAGTAAAATGGTGAACTTTTTACTTTAAACATAAAGGAGGAGACTTTGAATTTACATCTTTTATTTTGTTCCCACTAGGGAGATGAAGTAACCATGAAGATTGAAAAGCTATTTAGTACAGAGAAGGCAATTTTGGCCCTCATTTCCTACATTAATTACCTACATCACCCTGGTCGTCTGTGTTTCCATCCCGATTATACTATTATTTCATTTCAAAATTGCAAAAAATTCACCGGTACACTCTCCCTCTCCCTGAGAGTGTTACAAGTTTCGGGGTATAGCTTCAACCCATTCTACACGTTTAGTGAACAGTCTCTTTAGTAAATAACACACCAGCTCCTTTCCCTACTCATCTGTGTTTATATATTCCTGCAGTAAAGTAGACTACCTGACGGATCTGACAAGAATATAGAAGAGATGCTCTGTACAATTACAATTACTCAATGTAATCAGGAGGAGGGAGAAAAAGGGTGAGTTACAGTTCATTGACGATGTCCATTTATACGATGAGGTAAAAAATGTAATGTTACGGGAGATGAGTACAGTACAAGTACTTAAACACCACCGCTCATTATGTAGATTTACGACAGGACATTTGAAATTTGAAATGGAAGCTGAGACACTGCAAGAATATCCATGAACACAGGACATGTATGGTGGCAATAATCCACACACATAACACACGGGTTTAATATATTCAAAAAAATATGTACAATGTACGTGTACGCGTGTGTGTGTGTAGTGTGCAATACTGACAATGGACATAAAATCTCATAAAATTTTCCGGTGGACCGTAACAAGAATAAAAATAACGTAAGGATAGTGGAGTGGAGTATTTAAATTTATATTCTCACTCGTCATCCACGTCACTCTCATTATCATATTAACCATTATCCTCATTTGGAACACTTGCGGAGCGTGGACGGTTCTATTATGAAGAAATCTCCTCCTCCTCTTCTTTGATATTGAGTCATTAGCATACATAAATAGCATGTATCAATCACACAATCACAACTTGCAACACTTGCACGTCACACACAGACGACACACACACACATCTTTAATACCTGAGTTGTCAATGTGAGTAGAATAAATGACTCGAAGAAAAACCCGAGTCCACTTGACTACATACCATTACATTATGTAGAATGTCATTGTATAATATTTACACGTAGAGGAGGAGAATAGACAATGATCAACTCTGTTAGACAGAGATGGTACAAAAAGCTTAATCACATCATCATCCTCCGCCTCAGTCAAACAATAAGCTCAAGGGATCAAGGAGTTGTATAGATAACTGAAAAGAGAGAAAGAGAGGGACAGAGAAAGGATGACGAAGTGTCTAATTTTAAAATCATCAAAGCTACTCTCTGTACCCAACAGCCTTCCAAACACACGACACAAGAATATACAATGTTTGAAATGAATACATGTACTTAATTTACATCTGACACCTCCCATATTGCACTTCAAGTAAATTCTCCACACACACACGTCACACCATTTCATGTCCCTGTACAATTACATCAATTTATTTTTATAAAGTTGCCACGCCACTCTTTGCCCCTCAACATTATGAATGTGAGGGGAAAAGGAAGACACGACTTTTAAGTGTAATTTACCTAATGGGGAGAAAAAAAATTTAAATGATCATGGAAATTCCTACACGTAAAACAGTACATCTTGAGAATATTTGAATAACTGCAAAAAAACACAAATTAACTTTTAAAAAGTCATACTATTTACAAGTCTCTCTCACTGCGTGTGTGTGCTACTGTACGAAGGTAAGCACACCATCAAGAGTGTTTACAAAGTTACTTCATTTAACTAAACTTTGCAATTCATTCTCCCCCTCTCTCTCATTTATCATCAATGTTTGGTGTAAGGGGAGAAAATGAAGCAAGTCAACTAGGCTGTAAAGAAAAATTAAATTGTATTTTCCCTTACATGTTCACAACACACACATTACACAACAATATTATAGTTGAAGGGTACTTGATGAAAATGAAGTTCATGTTCATGGAAACACCATAAAGAATAGTAAGATTGACCTTGGTAGGACGATATCATAATATATTATATAAGAGGGGTCAAGAAGGTACAAATTGCATAACAGTTCTCATTACTAAAGTCCACAGGTAAAAGACAAAAGTCCATACGAATATTCGCCAAAATGAACTAAATATTTCCAACAAATCCATAGAACTGAGATAGGACTTGAGGCTGTGGCTGTAGCCAAAATTTACAAAATTTGTGAATGACATCCTTGTCCACCCGGTTTAGTGACCTCACCTGTACTTGTACCATTCCACTGCTTACATTTTTCTACGATGGATTTAATTGTGTGTGTGACAACATAGGAAATAACAGACTCACTACAGACTACAGAAGAGAAAAAGGGGAGCTTCCAATTTGCATCACTAATAAACAAACGTATGCAATGCAAAAAACTTTTTTTACCGTCAACTCTGTCAACATGTAAGATAAGTTCAAGTAATTCCTTCAACCAGTTAATATACGAGTGTAATATTATTTCTCCTCGAATGCAAATTCACAACAGACCATTGACCATTAACGTGCAGTGTGTGTGTGTAATCCAAGGAAAATGTGAGATAAGAAATGTTTATGGTCTTACTCCATGTCCATACGGCATCTTCACTCACAACACATACACTGTAACTACGTTTTTGAGTATATAAAGTTAAACCTTGATTTGTTTACAATTTACTCCTTAATTAAATATTATTTAGTATGCGGTGTCAATTAACTCCAAACCATTGTAATAAATAAATTGTGGTCTTCCTCCGCTCGATTGCAACATGTTGTCCGACTACAGTACAGCACTACTACACACACAACACTGTTGTGCATAATACATCCACATCTGTCGACTAGTTGCAAGATGAAGTTTGCAATACAAATGCGAAAAAATATACATACCTAGTACACAGTTTTGCAAACAGAAAAAAAAATTTGTAACCTCCATGTATGATGATTATTATTTCTTTCTCAAGTCAAGTCGGAAATATTGGAATGTGAAACGAAGTCATAATTAGAATCAAAGTCTCATTGACTCAAATACAATCTTGTGTAGTTCATATCCCCCCCCCCCCCTCCTCTCTCTTTCTCTGTCTCGCTTTTCTGCAGCATGTAAATCAATTATTCATAGATAATGAAAACAATTCCCTCCCGTCCTCCTATCCCATACCACACTCCAATTATAATCACAATATTAAAGAGGGACAACACTAGTAATGCAAAAACGAGAGATATATAATGGGAATGACCGACTTTTTATTTGCCATCATCCAACATGAATTGCAGAGTGAGAGATTGAGAGAGAAAAAAAGAGCGTTGCGTACAGTTCAGCCACAGCAGAGTGAAATCATCATCATATTTTTGATAATTATAGTCAACAAGGCAAATACCTTCATCTGTCCACAATCCACTTCAAATATTATATTACACAGTGTACTCATGATATAGTTAAAGTATGCTCAAAACATTAAAATTCTACTCTACTTAATTGTTTCTACAGAGACGTGGAGAGAGAAAGGATTTGGACGGAACAGAAAAATGACGGCCCCGTCCGTCACTCATTTTTTTTGAAAACTCTCAATTCGTGCCTGATTTATTATGAATTGCTCAATTCCTAAAATTAAGTGTACAACAATATTTTCATTCCCTCTATCTGTCACCAATATGTACATGTAGCAGTCATTTTTTGCAAACAGTGTGTAATTAAACTATCTGTTAACATGTACTGACATTCTCTACTAAATCCATTCGCTTTGATCTAAAGAACACAAGCTACATGCATAATTTAAGAAAAGTATTTCGTGATACACTAATTTTACATGGGGAGACCCACGTTCGTTTTCCTTAAACTTTTAATAATAAGTTTGGAAATGCAAAATAACATGATAATTGCGGTTTGTGACAGCAAAATACACGCACCACACACACTTAATAGAAATAGACAACCTTCCACTGAGCGAAAGAGAGAAAGCGGACATTAACTTGGATCACAACTGATTAGCGAACACACAAAAGTACACAGAGAATCGGATGAAGAGTCATTGGAGGAGGACCTCAGTGTTCAATCTTTTATCCTTCACATCCTCATATTAAACTATCATATTTTTAAAAATAAAACCCTGCAGGGTGAAATTCAGCACCAATCATGCACCCACCAACGTCAAATAACTTTGCTAGTTATTTTTTCCTTAACACTAATCATAATGATTAGGAATCATTTATTACACTCCCACCCCCTCTCACTTAACACTGTTAATAGCACTTTCGAACATCATGTAATTTCCCAATGGTGTGGACATGTCTAATGTGTGTTGCAGTGTTATAATAATCCAGGTGCAAGTAACGTAGACCAAGTTTATCCTAGTAATAATACCCCTATAGCATAAATCTACACACACGCACGTCCGAGGTAAAGTACATCTTGGATTATTTTGGGTTCACATCAATTCAAAATCCTGTCGGACAACCTGTCCTCCTCCTTCTGTTTGGTACACTCCATCTTATAGATTATGGACAACCATGACGGGCCAAATCCAAGACGTTGATAGTGATACCAACACGGACACAGTGAATCATAAGGATAACACCTGGGTCATGTCAAGAATTTGGATGTTCATTGCCCCTCTGCCAGTTAATTACCAGCATGATCTGTGTGTGTATTTCGTTCACTCAAAGTATTTATATCATTCTTCACAACTTGTTGAGTTCAAGTAGGTATGTCTTTCATTTTTTTCTTGATGTACTCCTTTTGACTAGACACTACTTGACCAAGTTCAATATTCTCGACACTAAACAACAACAATAATATGAAGTCTTTGTATTATATAACCATTTCGATAATTGGAATCGTCTTCAGAATCCACCAAATAGTTTATTTGCACAAAATGAAACTCTACGCCTCATTGCTACATTGATTTGATTTTAATGAATAATATCCTGACCTTTGTAGCAGCTGAGAAGTTCATTACTGGGGAAAATAACTTCCGATTCCAGGTTCCTCGTACAGTCATATCCTAGTACAACACGACCTATTGACAAGGACAAGACCGTCTCTGTATAAATGTGTACTGTCCAGTAGTGTGTGCAATGTGGTTGCAGTACCATTCTATTCTACGTATGTAGTATATAGTGGAGAAAATGTTGAGTAAAAATTGTACTAGCCAATGGTTAGTTTGACAGTGGTTGATGGTAAAGCGTCAGAATTTCTGAGTCAGCCTGAGAAGACAGTGTGTAAGTGTGTGTGATGCTCATGCTCTCATCCTTTTGAGAAAACCCTTTGGTTTAGCTATAAAGACAGTCATCGATCATTTTTTGTGACGGTAACACCACACACACACCACCACTACCACCACACTAATACTGTAGTGGCCGACAATGTATGTAGCACACAAACACGCGAACACAGTTTTCGCAACAAACGCACAAAAATCCAGCAAATAAGAAGGAAATGTAAGGAAATATTTATAATACACAGTAGTGTGTAATACATAGTAAAAAATGTATTTCTCTATTATGTGTCACAGTTTAATGGTCGTCTGCGGCAGGATTGGTTAAGAATTCCCCTACTTTCATTCGTAGAGTAAGAATAAGAGAGAGAGAAATGGAGCACGAGTATCTTATCTAACTACAATATATAATAAACAAGATGACAACAATGTACACCAATTTTAAAGAATGTCCAACATCAGTAGCAGTAGTAGCTTTTTTGACAAAAGCTGACACTCTATATTTCGTCTTATAATTAGTACAGACAGACCAATGTTGCAAGTCAATTTTTGTCCTGTTCTCTCCCTCCTATCTCTCTCTCTCTCTCCCTCCATTTACATTTAGACAGTTGTCAACGATTATCTAACTAATTATTCTGCCTTAAACCAAACTTTTTTACGCAAGGAACAGTTTTTTGTACGTTTTACTTAGACGCACATTATCCCAGACTCTAAAGAGAGAGAGAGAGACGCGTGGAAAATATAAAACTAAAAAACTATATTAAAGAATCCCGTCCACCTCCTTCTCCTCACCTCCTTTGAAAAATATACAAGACTCTGGTTTTATGAGTTCAGAAATTGGGAGACATGCACCTGCTCACACACACACACACAATCAAGTTACAAGTCGCTCGTTTGTATTCTCCCAAAGTCCTTCTACTCCTAGAATGACTGTACAACTATCATTAGTCATTTAATTAACTTGTAAAAAAGAGAGAGAAATTTGCACAGCAGCAGCAGCAGTTACAAGTAAAATTTCTGAGTAGTTCAATAGAACTTACTATGTAAGCTAAGCTCCATGTGTTTACACTCCACTCTTTTTTTCAGTTGTTCAAAACAGCAAGTACCAACATCTCAACTTCAGCAGCAACAACACAGTAGCATGAGATGGTCAAAGTGTGCCCCTTAAACACTTCTCTATTTCACTCTCTTGAGTACACTAAATAGAGTTGTACACACACACACGCATTCACAAATTTTACATGCTATACTTTTTACAGCACCACGCTTCCAACTTCTCAATCATCATCATCATTATTTAAGGAGAGTAAAACCTGGTCATCATCATCGGGAAAAAAACAAAACATTTTTTTCCTTTGATTTATCTGGGTCAGTCAACCAAGGAAAGAGAGAGAGAGAGAGAAAGATGATGAGGGTAGGATCGATGATAACGCAAATTGGATTAAATTTAGAATCACACAATAATTTACTCCTAAATAAGTTTCTCCTCAAATAAATTTGTAAAAACTTGTTATTTACTTTGTGTGAAAACTGAACAGGCCAATCTCGAAATATATCGCAGGTCAAAAAAACTTTGTGTGTGTGTATGTGTGTGTCACTTTGTGTCAATCTGATCCGCAAATTCATGTACTCAACGACTTGCAAATATATAATCAGTCTGAATCAGTGTGTGTGTTGTGCTTGCACATGTTCAAAAAAGTTATGCTCAAGTTATTCAATGTTGAACACACTTTGAGACGACTCATAAATTTTTTTATACTTTGAATAAGGAATTTCCTCGTCGTGTCGTGTCCTGTCATCAGATAACACATGTTACCACACGTCAAATGATGATGTCAAATCAGCATCAGCATAGCACCATCACCTCAACGTACGCGTTATGTAAATCCCTATTTTCTCTCCCCTTTTTTTATTTCCCTGTTGTCGACTGTACACAACAAATAAAACTGGTTCCACCACCATCATTCCATTATTATTTATATGAGCAGGTCATCCTTCTCTTTCTCTACGACTTGGTGTCGGTGTCAAATTTCAGCAATTTTCATGCTCCTCATCCTAACAACATGAATAAAATGGACTCGATACAAAAATTCACAAGTTGTACATTATATCCCCAT
This sequence comes from Pygmarrhopalites habei, assembly GCA_009870185.1. Taxonomy (NCBI): domain Eukaryota; kingdom Metazoa; phylum Arthropoda; class Collembola; order Symphypleona; family Arrhopalitidae; genus Pygmarrhopalites; species Pygmarrhopalites habei. The sequence goes on from WJFB01002526.1 coordinate 9,740, forward strand.
CTTCATCTTCACGATCAGGATGCTATGCAGAAAATTTTCACATATTTTTAATTCTAATCCATTAGAACAAAAGTGAGGGGAATTGTTGTTTAGCAAAAATTGTACACATTTATTGGAAGGGTACTATACAGCCAATCAAAAAATATCAAAGACTATATGTGCCAGAATTTTTTGAAGAGATTTAAACTCTAGGCGACAACCATAATTTAACAAACGCTGTGTGTGTAAATCTGTGTCTTTCTCTCCCTAGTCATTGTCTCTCTCTCTCTTGGAGTTAATCCCATCAATGTCAACTGATAATTTGGACACGGATACAGAGAAAGATTACTTGATGACCCAAGATTTTTTAACAGGGGATTCTTGGTGATAGAAGCGTCGTAAAAGGCAATGCCATACAAAATGTAAGTCTACAGTTTAACTTTTATTATATAAACTTTGTTTAATATAACACGTTCATTGACATTATATGGCATTAAGCATAGATGGATACAGAAGAATATACATATATACATTTAAGTACAGTAGAATGAAAGGATTTAATGGACACTATCGACAGAATGGAAGCCTTGTCTCTTGTCCCATGTCTGTACTCTCTGTGTGTACAATGTACACCCAAAAAAATTAAAGAGCTATCATTTTCCATTATTTATCCCTTCTTTGTTTATTGTTCTTGAGGTTCGGGACCCCCGGGAATGTAAACGATTGACTTTCACAAAATACAATGTGAAATGAAATACAAAGTAACATCCCTCTATTGTTGTTCAGTGTGTGTGTGTGTGTGTGTGTGTGTGTTTAGACTTAAAAAGAAGATCTTTATAAATGACACACGACTCATCAATTCCTTTGTACAGTTCCATCTTATTTTTTGTACACACTGCCGCTATACATACGCTCTCGCTCTCATATGTTATGTATACATTCAGCACACACACACACGTCAACTTTACCAAGGGTGTAGATCGTGAATACACTCTATTTCTGTGTTCAATACAAAACGTGTCCAAAAAGGGACAAAAACATGATGATTTTGTGTACAATCAATTCAATTCTCAATAAGATCAAATGACTCAAACATAAATTTGTATCAAAGAACTATATAAGAGGGGTAAGGTAAAAAAGCAGTTACAGTACATAGCACAATGCTATCAAACATAGTCTTAATTTTATTACTTCAGTACAAAAACATTTGTATGGCAATGTTACACATGAAAATGGAATGGATCCATTGTGTCAAACTGTAGAATCTCTGTCTCTCGTAAAAAATAGTTCAAATTTTAAAATTTCACAATTTACGCATCTGTGTAGCGATGGTATTCTTTTTTGCACAGATAGGTACACACACTCATTATACAACGTAATGTATACGAATGTATTGTATACTGTTATTCTAACAAAAATCTTGTCACTTGGGACTCAATTGGATTGAACAGACACGAATATATTATACCTTTATTTCGATTAAACTTGATCTGTATTCTTCTCTGTATCTCTCTCCGTGTGTATCTGGAGTAAAACTATTATTAGGATCTTCCACAAATACATAATACGTACACAACACATACACTGTCACACCATGTGTGTGTCTACCCTAGGAGTCTATTGTCCGCTGTAAATTGGAAGTGAAGTGTGCAGAAAAAAAGGGGGAAAAATTCTTTACTCTCGAAACTACACGCAGAACTGAAGAATATACTCAAAGTGTACTGTATTGTGGTACATGTCTAGCTGTAACACAGACATTCAGATTACATACTATACTGTGGGTAGTAATAATATGGTTCTAACAGTTCAAACTGAAAACACAAAGTCAAATCGACAAGGCAAACACGGCAAATGTAATATAATAATAAAAAAAACCTTGGTACGGTTTTTATTGCACTTAAACGTCCTGCGACAAAGACACAGGACACATTTGTGTAGTATCCTTTTTACAAACATTAAACACACACAGAAATTGTATCATACGAGGTTGTATGCACATTGTACAAGCATATTAAATGAAAGACAATTTTATATTTTACTCCAAAAAGGGGCAAAGATGATGCCATGTAGCCATCCTGTGTGTGTAGTTACCTACATAGTACTACATAATAGGTATCTTATATCTGTGAGTGTGTGTGACAACTATGTCGCATCGTTTATGAGATGACTTTACGAGACTTTCTCCAGTCCTCTCGCATCACAATTATTAGATTACGTAATCACGTTAAATTTACACATTTGCCAAGATTTTTCAAGTTGAAGAAATACTCACTAAATCTTGCAAAAAATATTATCTGAGGATTGACGTTGACTGACTGAGAGAGACACTAAAATATACGAAATATTAAATCACAACAACAACGAAACAAGACAGGACAAGACTACACACAAGACACGTCATAATTAATGATAAAAAGTTCCCTCCCTCTCCTCTTCTCCGCAATTTCTCCTGTACCTTCCATCACAACATACACCTAGTAAGAGTAAGTGGTAGTACATGTATAGAGAGAGGGAGGGAGGGTGAGAGAAGAACCCTATAATTTAATTAGCAAAGAACAAGGCTGAAATGTCAAATAGATTCTAAATTATTACATGTAAAACTCATGACATCGTCATTATTTTTCTCAACTCTTCTCCCCTCCGCTTTCCCTAATGCCTCCCTCCACCTCCACAGATTCCTCAAGTGACGAAAAAGTATTTAAATATTTATCTTTTTAAAAAAAGCATCAAATAATACTAAGTACACTCTGCCGTCTCTGCCTTTGACAGTCTAAAGATCAAAAAAGGGGAGAATAAAAAATTTAACCTACTCTCTTTTTCCACAGTTGCAATTTAAGACCCTCAATAATTTAGCCCATGACTCCCTGCGTCCTCATCATATTATTATAGTGTATCTTTTATTATTGTAGCTGTAGAGGAGAGAGAAAGAGAGAGAGAGAGAAGAAAAAAGGGAGCAACTGTTTTTTTGTTTGTCCTATTATATGACAAAAAGATTTTATTTTGTCAAGTACACTGAGCACAAATGAAATTTACTATGCTTTTACCTCTTTCCACCATACAAAGTACACACTTTTCATAACCTTACAGCATATCTATGTGAATGTAGAGTGGGAGTTTTCTTTAGTGTAGAGAGGACTCGGGTGAACAATAGAAAGAGAGCGAGAGAGAGAGCAAAAAACAATGACACACGATAATTAATTGTCTATATCATAAATAGAATGTCCATGTGTGTGTGGGACTTTTTTGTGTTTTCTCTTTTTTTCACTCGTGTGTATGCAGCACACACGACACACACACAAATTATGCGTGAACTAACTGGGGAATCGTCATGTATTTACATGACGCGTATCAAAAGTTCAAAAACTTAAATGTCACAATTTTCCAGATCAAAAAGGTTAACCAAAGATTAGAAAGAGACCACAAAACTCAAAGACATTACATATTGCATTACATATAAAAATGTACCAAAAAAAAGTAATGATGTGTTCGCCTGTAGATCATGTACCATCACATTTTCAGTTCCTTAATGCCTCTACACATCACCTTCATTGTATTACAAAAAATTTAATGGTTGAGAGGACGAGAAATTTAGACTACTTAAATATAACTCATTTTTCTATATTACATTTTAGAATGATGAGTTCAGTTTTTTTTTGCATTTTAAAGTGGTACAATTTGTCATATGTCGAAAACTCGTTTCCTTTTTAACTTTTACCCCAAACCTAGACACACACAGATTTTAAATGTAAAAAAAGAGGAGTAAACAAGGATTTTTTAAAACACAACTAAAATGCGTGTAGACTACACAACTGAGGGCACACGAACACACAGAGAGAGAAAGGTGAAGGTAATAGTGAATCAATGGATCAGATCGATTTTGACTGTACGTACTCAAAACCTAATAAAGACTTGATGGATGACTAAATATCAGAAACTTGAAACGCACTCTCACGTTCATGTTTAACTCAAAATGAATTACAAAGAAAAACTGCATTGACTCTCCCTCCCCTTCCCTTGTGTATATATTATTATGTTCTTTAAGCTTGATTGAAGAAGAACAAAGAGCACAGTGTGTGTGTATGTGTACTAAAAACATACACACACAGTAGGCCACATTAACTGATCATACCAAGAGAGAGAGAGATGGAGATGAAAAAGAAGAAGCTGGGTTTCAATTCTTGGCTCCACACACTGTGCACTCTGTCTTCTTCACTCTCTGTTAAGCTTAAATATATAAAAAAGCCAAAATACCTAGACAGGACATAGACAGACTGCTCGTCTCCATCTTGTACTTTTTATATGTCAAAAAAATGGTAGTAGACTATATAAACATTTGAACACACACACAAACGACATAACTTACATATTATGTTTCCAGCTATCTGTAACCATGATACGACGGTATACCCTTTTCTTCTGAAAAGGCTTTTCACTGTCTCCTGCTTTTTTTATTAAATTATCTAACTTTTACCCACCGACTGCCTGAGCCAATTGAAACTGTAACTCTTTTGGAATTTCTCCAGTGACCTCCAGACTAAGCTCTCGTCTTGTTATACAAGTCAGTCCTACTATATAAAGTACACACTACAGTACAGTAGTTATACTAGACTTGGATTAATTTCACCCCCTCCTCAACCAACTAGTCCCAGCTCCATATATTTTTCCTTGTCAAGTCATCCCATAAAAATTGACTTGAGAATTATTCTGTGTGTGTGAGCGAATGGACCAAAAAATGAGCTGACCGACCAAATCCCCGTCATCTTTCATAAAAAGAGTTAGTACAAATGAATAATACATATGTATTCCTTGTATCATTGTCGAACGTGGACTCACATACGAAGCTGATATTATTATCGTCATTATGAAATAATTAGTAAAGTATGCCACAGTCCAGGTAAGAGAAAGAAGGATAAAAAGAAGATGATCTAAAAGAAATGGGAAATTTAATGGATCAAACTGAATTACTGATTGAGACACAACTCTTGTACAATTTTATTTTACTTTCTCCATGTGAAAATCAATAGGAATTAGAAATTGCCGTGTTGATCTTGATCTCTCACAATTTATTACAAGTCAGTTCTCAGGAGGGGAATTTCAAACCACACTATTCACCATAGATCCTCCCAAGGGGATTAGGAAAAGGTGGAAGTAAACATTTGCAATACCACCATATAAGTTTTACCGTTGTTGATGATTCAGACAAGTGACATTTCAAGTTCAAAGGTTATGAGGCCTACAGTAGGCTGGAGGGAAGTCTACGAAGTTTGAACTGAACTTCAGGTTAATGTTTTGACATTTTGCTAGGAATCCGACCTCCCATTTTTTATAATACATGCATGCATATTTAAGCTAGTTTTAACTCTCAACCTCTGGAGGTATGTGTGATGTTGATGTGATTGCGAAGTATAATCTACGTACACTTTACAAACACACACACGCCACGCTCACACACCCTGATTAAGAGTAAGAAGGAAAGAAAAAAATAGCAAAGAAATTCAATGCTCTGTTAGTGTACCCTCCTCCCTAGTTTACTTTTCAAATAACAACAATATCTCAGTCTACACCCAGAGAGACTGACTCTCATCTGACACACACACTTCACACACATAGGAAGTACATAAATGAATTCCAATTCCTCGGAAAATAAAGAACGAGAATGTGACAGGCTACAACCGAAAGAATGTTCAACAGACGGAGATGAGGGAGAAAGGAGGGAAAAAAGTGAATGAAAAACAACAACAGGAGTTAAAAAATTTTTTAACTACTTCCTCACCGACGATGACAACAGGGGCAGGAAGATCTTTCAACATCACTCCTTTATAATTTAAGAGTATTCTTTACTTCATTGACTTCCACTGCACAGAATTGTATAATGTGAAAAGTGACTTATACAAAAGCACTTGTATGAAATTCTAATTAATTTTCAGAATATTTTATTCCCGTAAGTTGATTTGACCTGAGCCCTCCCCCTTTCACAGTCCAATTTGTACTCAAGTCAATTATGGAATTAAATGTAGAAGGAGAAAATTATTTATTTTTCAAAATACATCATAAACTGTCATAATGACTGCCGAATAGAAATAAAAGAAAAGAGAGTATGATCAATAATCCTACCCTGCTACACTTTGGTGTCATTAATATGACTCAAGACCTCCCCATCTCTCTCTTTCTCTCCATTCAATCAACCAGGCAGACACAGTTATTGAAAAATAATGTAATACACAATTTCTACTTCACCACCACCACACCTTCAACTTTTCATTAACCACATTGTCATCATAATATTAAAAGTCAGCAGTCAATGTTTTGTTTAATGATTCAAAAAAAGTCGAGCAAAGGAATAAAGAGCAAATATGTCAAAACCGGCTCATTAAATATCTCCCTCCTCCTCTCCTTGGTTTTCAAAATATAATCGTCATAATCCCAAATGGAAATGGAAAGGAGATGAAGAACAACAACAATAAGATGAAGCTTACACTCCACACGCAACATATAATTCAAAGTGACTATTCATGTTTAGTTATTCAAGTTACCTTGTGAGCCCTAGTCATACGTGTTGTGACAACATTGTTGTCTACACAGTACACACACAAGTACTTAAGTCTTATTTATGCACAAGTTGTCAAAAACCAGGAGGACAGATATCTTACCTTTAACTTTATATCTATACGATAAATATATGTACCCTAATTTCACAAATTATATGACCAATTTACTAACATCCTCCTCTCATCCAAACAAGCTCATTTAGTGTAACAACAAAAATAAAATTGAAATTATTACTTGTACACCTTTGTAACCTTAAGTACAGGTATATAATGAACAGTACATTAACTAACTGGAAATCACAACTAGTACTTGGGACTTGAGTCTGGCGTTCCTTTTCTTTCACTCTCCCCTCTCAATAAAGTTCTGTACAAAAGAACTCACTTACAATAGAAAAGTAGAATGACCTATACATATCAATGATGCAGTATGAAAGAATGCAGCGGCAGACAGACAATTTTTAATTCCCCAAAAAAATGAGGAAAGATCTATGACTCAAACAATTTTGATTTTTTCATACATAGTAATTTTTCCTCCTTCTTCCCTCTCTCTCTATTTCCACAACGTGGAATTCTCAACGTGTATGCATATCCTCTATCCCACACTCTGTGTGTGTGTATGTAATATTTATTATTGCACAACTCGACATGACACACACATACAACTCATCCACACAAACATAAAGACTGTCTATTAGAAAATAAAATGGGAGAGTCAAAATATGTTCGTTCCTCAAGAAAGAAACAGTGATCTCATTGAAGAGCATTGGAAGCTGTGAATGTGTGTGTATATGCCATAGTAAACTGTGTTGTGTTCGAAAACTAAAAGAGAAAAAAAGGATCTATTTATGGAAATAAGCCGCCGTCATGAGATTTTGGTAGACAACTCTCCGGAATCAAAATAGTAGAGGTAGGAGTCAAGAAGAGAGGAAGAGAGACAAGAAAAAACCATTTTTTTCTCACTATCTCTCTCTCAGTTTCCAAGCTCAAAATATTTCTCAAGTCAACATCATACACATTACACACTAATACACACCCTCCACACTCTTCAGTCGGCCTCAACTTTTGACTTTACTCTAAACTCTACTCAACCCGACAAGGAACTAATGAGTGCATTTTATTTTAATTATTACAATTTACCAATTTAAAAAATTAGGAGAGAAAAAATCACTCTATGAATTGTCTTACCTTCTTAAAAATTTCATGAATGTACACAAGGTTCTGAAGGATCCCGGAAAATTTTAATCCACACCACTTACAATAATTACATTCCTAGAGTGTCAAATATCTCAACTCCAAATGTATTTCACTAAAGAACCCACAAGTGTATCCACTACAGACCCACATACACACAATTTTGAAGGGATAAAAAGGCGTGAATGAACCGCAAAATCCCAACAACCGCTCAGGCTGTTTAATGTTAAAGGTAAGACACAGAAAATAATAAACTGGTCGAACTTTTTTTTAAAAAATCTTTTTTTCTTCCTCTCAAATCTCAAAGAATGTGTCCATGTGCCGCGAGAGGATGAGGAAGGCAAGACTCAGAATGACTTCCACAAACACACTGCCTCTGTGCTCCACACAAGATAGAGAACACACGAAAACCACACACACTACAACACAATGTTTCTCATCTCCTTTAGGCTCAACGCAAAAAGAGTCAGGAGCTCACCAAGCAGACGCTCACCATTTTCACTGAGGATACACTATGCCAGTCCAAGGAGAACTCTGCTCTGACACGGCACACACACATACAATACTAACAGCTCCGCAGACAACCTCAAAGACAGTGAAGCGTCAAAGAGTTAGACACATCCAGCACGCACGCATACACACAGACCAACTAGCACTGTTAAACATGTAACTTGTAGTAGAAAACCCAAATTCACGATCTTCAGACTTCTTCTTCTTGAGAGTGAAATCCCATTTCGCTGCAAATATTTTTTTCCCCTTCTACTACTGACTTACACTCCTCTCTCTAGTTCTCTGTCTCTCTCTTTGACTTGGAAATGACTCTAAGCTTATCAAGGAACGCTTCCTATGTCACATCTTCGCACACACAATTCTTTTCACTCTAGTATGTATTGTAAGAGTGCACCAAATAGTCATAAATTTAGTAAACTCGGAAAAGACAAATGTGATCAATACGGCTGGAGTGATGTAATTTTCCCAAGTTTACCTTCAACTGCAGACACTCAGGTCGTATCAGGTATACAGATACGTATAAAACAATACAGGGTATATCACAACTCTTTTACCCCACGTGACCACCTATAGTGGGAAAAACACATTTTGGTAAAACTTAACCCTACAAACAAAATGTTCAAAACTCTGAAAAAATTCCGAGCTTTTTTTAAACTCAAATTTTTTGA
>WJFB01002527.1:0-18631 GCA_009870185.1 Pygmarrhopalites habei
TGTCCGGTCCAATTTTTTCCGGGGCTCGAGCCCTGATTCTGACCTCACACACACACGTCACCACATTTTGATTGCTGTCGTTAGAAAACGAACAATGGATTTAGTTAACCGTCAAAGGAAATCCTGACGGCAGGCACGTGGAGTCAAAATGGATTCCACTCCATGACGCAAACGTACAGCACCTGGATAGGGTATCACGTGATCTGATTGGTTGAACTCAAAGATTTGTATTTAAGACTCGTCTATTCAATTTTGTCGAACGTTTCATGGCATGGCCAAGAACCCTCAAAACCCAAGTCTAGAATTGAGTAATTGAGTGAAGTCATCAAAATGATTTTGCTGCTTCTGTCGGATATTCCACAAAGCATCACTGGAACTGTCACTCAAATCAATACATGACTCGGAGGTCATACGTGAAGAGATTAAGAGATGGAGCTTTGTCGTAATGGACAAAGTTGATCAGCCTAAAATTTGCTGTCCAACAGTATTTTTTGGAAATTTTAGGACCAACTTTAATTTTGTCTCTGTCAAAATCATGACCTCGGCTCCCAAAGAGTCAAATGAAGAGTGTAACACCTGCCATTTTTGATCTTAGATTTTGTCATACGTTAGAAAGGGGAACAATTTGGCTTTTACAGATTTTCGAAAACGTTCGATACATGTCATGACCTCCCGTTGTGAGTCAGTTTTAATTATTCTTGTCAATTTCTGTCTCTTTGCCAAGTTCTGCTCCTGTCAGAGAAGACAAGAGTTTTGTAAGAGAAAAAAACTGATTTTGATAATCATGAATTCAGATTTCAGACTGGATTTTAAAAGTGTGTTCAGTTTAATTTCAATTTGCATGGAATAAAACAAGAAATACAGGATTTCTTACGGTTGTGCGTATGTATTTCTATATCAAACGATAATCTGGAAGAATGTTTTTCAAAACAAAAGTTTTCCGAAGGTTGAATTTGAAATATTTCCTTGACACAACTCTGGAGTGGCTGGACAAAATTGAATGACTCCAGAGCAGTCAGGTTCAAAATGGTGGGATTTTCATCCTTGGGGGTAGAAGGGAAGCAAGACTAGTTCCCAGGAAAGAAGGAATCAATTCTTTTCCTTAAAACAAAGGGTGAACCTTTGAGAAGATGAATGTCCCCTTTGTTTCCTCTCCAGCTGCACAAAACAAAAACGAAGGGCAAGAGTGTCAGGGGCAAAGTCCCGAATTTTATGGCTGTATCTTACTTAAAGACCCCAAGCCCCCAGACCATCCAAATAAAAGGTTCTTTTGTTTCGTCACTCCCTAAAGTTAAAATTGTTTTAATTGTACAAAAATTTATTCTCCATGTGCCACAAAATGTGTGCGATTCCAAATTCCAAATTAAATTTCCGTATTCCAAATTAAAATTGTATGAGGTAAAACTAGGGCTTTCACATATCCCGGGACCAAAAAGTTGTCGGGATCCGGGACGGGATTTCAACATCAATTTCTCCTCATGATTTTATATGCAAATTATGACGATTAAACCTGGCAACAACTGTTAATGAATTCGTGTGAATAATAATTATTCAATAATTGAATCAATTGTTAGCCAGTTGGGTTTATGGATAAAACAGCAATATTGTAATTTAATTTACAAATTGGAAACAACAACTTTTACAAAATAAACCGAAAATATGTACAGGGTCGGACATAACCTTTGCCCCCCTACCCACAGCCAAGTGGGGTCATGTCAGAATAAATGTGCTAATGTAATTTTGTAGGGCATTCAATTCTGAATCTAGCCCATATCATATCAGGTCATAAGGTCAACGTCTGCAAGATGCAGCGCGAGATTTTGAACAGAATTTTTGACATGTTTCTGAAAATTCGAATAAATTTTGACCAGGGAAATTTTTTTCCGAAAAATTCAGAATAGCAGTTTTGTAGCCAGGTTCATTCGCTACCAAAACTGAATTTTTCAGAACATTTTCTCAAAATGTGAAAACACTATCAAAAGTTTCAAAAACTGTCAAAATTTTTCAAAAATAATAATAATAAAATTCTCGGGATTTCGTTGTCCAAATCCCGGGATTCGGGATCACAAAAAGGGTCTAAAATCCCGGGATTCGGGGTCCCGGGATTCCGATCTGAAAGCCCTAGGTAAAACAAATCTATATTCTTGAGAATTTTTGAGAGCAAGTGTTCAATATAATGAACTCTGAAATTATAGACAGATTCCAATTTGTGACTGCAATGGCACTCACTGGATTTTAAAGTCCAAATGGAAAAAACTGATGATACTCCAAGTGTTCCTTTCTCATGGCAGAATCAACTCGTATGCATTTATTTTTCTTTCCAAAGTTTGCTTTCTTCATTGGTGAATCTCCAAGGCCGTCGACATCCTCATCAGCTCTGACAATTCTTTACCCACACACACAACAGTACAATTTTTTCCGAATTTTTGAATTCGTCATCCAGCTGAAATGAATTTAAACTCGGATGAGGACAGAAGGATTTTAAGTTACTAAACTGACATAAAAGCTTTCATTGTGTTTCACTGTCAAATTGACAGTGTCAACAGCCTCGTTATATTATGTTATTCCATCACCTTTAGATCCAGCAGAACGGTAGAATGAATTCTTTCCTATAATGATGATATAAAAGTTGCACAAATGGTAATAAATCACTTCATTAGCTCCTTTTCACCATCACTAACATATCAAATAAGTTCCACTCTAGCCGACTTCATAATAAATCTCAAACTAAACAGTAGGATAAACAAGAATTTCCATTCTCCCCAATGAAATCCAAGTTGAATTATCCAACCCGCCCTTCCCTACTCCTCTCTCTCTCCCCTGCGACAACATGAAGAATAATTATTCGGGTGATGGTGAACTTGATAAAAATGTTAGCATTTTTCTTATAACCAACAAGAAAGTTGTGAACAATTGGCAACCATTCCATGTAGGAAGGCGAACATCCCTTCTCCGAAAATTGATTTCCTTTCGTTCTCTCCTTCTCTTCTCAATCTTTTTGATTGTGTACTACATTCTGACCACTGACCACCTGACCTCTCCAACCCTCTCAAAATCCTCCTTGTCATGGTTAAACAATCAAAGAACAAAATTAAGGTCAGAGGCCATATCTTGTAGTCTACCAAAGTTGAATCCTGTTGATCAATCGATCCTAGAATATGTGAAGAAGCCAGATCAGATAAACTGCCTAGCAAATAAAAATTACTCGCAGGTCCTCTTCACACCTGATCCAGATTCCAGTAAACCAATCTTGGTCCGGGTAGGAAATCCACAAAAGGCGGGTTTCAAAAAATGTTGCTACATTGTCAATCCCAGAGGACAAGGGAAAGAAAACAATGAGTAAAATAGTTTGAATAATTTTATACCCAAAATATTGATAATTATTTTTGACAAATTTAATTATAAAAGATTCGCAGGTGGGCCCTGTGTCGACCTTGACCTGACCAAGACTCGGACAGATTTACTTGAGGAATCCGAAATTGTTCACTTGAAATGTGATGACAATTTGGTAGACATTTATTTATTTATCCCACTCAAACCCAACGTGGCAGCCAGGATTGAAGGTCAAAGAGTAGCTGATTCGACTAAGAGAAGGAAGGTCAATGTGGTCATTCTTGGAATAGATGCCCTGTCCCACATGAACTTTATGCGTGTAATGACCAAGTCTCATGCTTACTTAACTAGGAATTTATCCGCGTTCAAATTGTCCGGGTACACAAAAGTCGGGGATAATACTTTTCCAAATATAGGTACAACAATTATGAGTTAATGACTTTTACTTTTCATTTTTTGAAAAAATCTATTTTAAATTGTAGTCCCTGTCCTCATGGGTCAAACGGTGGACAAGATAGAACAGTCTTGCTGGAACAAGTCCAAATATTTTGATGACTGCCCTTTAATTTGGAAAGACTACTCAGACGAAGGTTACGTCACATTTTATTGTGAAGACTCTGCCTGGATGTCAACTTTTTATTATATGAAAAATGGATTTTACAAACCCCCCACGGACTACTTCCTTCAACCCCTTTTCACACAAATAGAAGACAATATTGGACATCACCAACCACCCAATACTAAAATATGTTATGGTCCACACTTTTCATTTCAGTATTTCATGGACTATGTCCGCCGGAGTGTTCTGTAACTGTCTCAAAATTATCCAAATTACTTTCAATTCTTCTGGACAAACTCCCTCACCCACGACTATCTAAATCATGGAAGGTTGGGGGATAAAATTCTCCTTGACACTCTACAATGGTTCAAGAATGGAGGTCACCTCAATGACACTGTCCTCATCGTCATGAGTGACCATGGCGTTCGATGGGGTGGGATAAGGGAAACTCTTCAAGGTAGGATTGAAGAGAGGATGCCCTTTCTTTACTTTGTCTTCCCTTCATGGTTCCAGGTCAAGTATCAAGGGGCTGTGAGTAATTTGAGGAGGAATGAGAATAAACTGACTACACCCTTTGACCTTCACCAAACCCTCAAGGATCTCCTTTATCTCGACAGAATTGAAGACGAGGGTGTAAGGGAACGTCATTCTAGGTTAAGGACCCTCCTGGAAAAGATTTCAAAAATGGGGTCACCTCCTCCTTCTCCTCCTCGAGTCAACAGGACAAAGGAACCTTCAAATTGGCCCCGAGGTATAAGTCTCTTCCTCCCGATCCCTCCAGCCCGAACTTGTCATGACGCTGGGATTGCGGATAACTGGTGTGTGTGTCAAAACTTGAAACCAATTCCAACAGAGAATAATACACTGATTGAGGAGGCTGCTTTGAATGTGGTCAGTGTCATCAATGAAATGTTCATCAAATTCCCTCAGTGTGTCCAATTGACTCTCAATAAAATCCTCAATGCTCAGGTCATGCAGATTGGTAATGATGTAGTGGAGGATGTTGCTGAGACAATAACAGATTCATTTGATCCACGATTGGATGAACAGCCCATCACTTTCGCCCTGTCATTCTCAGTGAGACCAAGTAATGCGACTTTTGAGACAACTCTGACCCGGTCAACAAGTGGGAATTGGACTTTGGGTGGAGAAATCAGTCGAACAAATTTGTATGGAGATCAGAGTCGTTGTGTCACAGACTATGATATGAAAAAATTTTGTTTCTGCCCTTACTTTGTATAAAAGTTTGTGTGTGTGTGCACGCGTGTAGACATAACTATTTAATCACCTGCGTTTTTTTTCTTATTAATGTTTTGTATATTACAGTAATATGTACTTAGTGGGTGAAAGGTGTATCATCGTCAATTGACAATGTAGACGCGTGCTTGTATTCATATCAATTATCCAGCTATCAAAAAAATCGTATAATTACCAATTTCAATAACAAAAGAGTCGAAATTAAGGTGCTTCAATCTGAACCTGAATTTCATCAGCAATACAAACAAAACTACTCGAGATAACGATCGTAATCAATTTTGACTTTCAAGACTAAGAGCGTTAAAGGCGTTATGAAACTTTTTTGACACATTTGTATTATAGTGATAAATGTGAAAAGTTGACTGAATTTTATTAAAATAATTATTATTTAATAATATTTATTGAATAAATTTATTTAGAAAATCTCTTGTAAATGTGACTACAATGATTTTGACACTGTGTAAACAGCTTACATTTCTCATTTGTGTCCAAATCCTATGGACAGCCCTAATACAATCACCATTAGCAATCTCAATAAATAATTCACTAATTACTAGTGAATTTGACAGTGACATTGACTTGGCTCCAAAATATGGATTTATAGAGGCTTATCATTTCCATACGTAAGTAATGTTATTTCACAGACACAATAGGTAATATGTAAACTAAATATAATATGTAAAAGGGTATGAAGATTTAATCTTAGATTTGATCTCGTAAAAATGTAGTTACTTTCTTCAGTGGGATCAACAAAGTCAAGGTGAAGCCTTGAGACTGAGGTACACAAACTTAGGAAGATCAAATTTCCACTTTCACAACTGGCAATTTTAGCCAGTTGATTAAAATATATGATTGGATTTTCGTGGAACAGGAATAGAATCCAGAGAGAAATATGGGAGGGAAAGTTGCCAGAATGCCAGGTACATTAACTGCTAAAAATTGTGGACTCTGACATTGGAAATTAATTTGTGCAGTGAGACATAATGCTGAATTTCTTTCAGTTAAATATTGTAAATTTTTCACCGAGGGGACCCCACTTAATTGCCCAATTTGAGACTTGTTGCAATGTGTCGTCCCTTCCACAAGGTTTCATTACTAATTTTGTGAATGAAGGGGTTTAGTAAATCTTTTCATTTAATACAATGACATTGTGTCTTCTCTCTCAGCCCTCTCCTTGTTCGTACAACATCATGGAAATTTGTCAGTGTTACTTCATCCGTTGACCAGATGGGAATTAGAGGATCATACTGATCGAGGTTAAATAAAATGTCAACTAGTCAAAATTCTACAGTAGTCGAATAAATAATGTCAAAAATTTTCTATTTCTTATATAAAGCAATGTTCTTGGGTCCCGTTGTTCCCATGAATACTTCCATCTTGTCCATTGACTTATTTGACGATGTCGACAATTGCTCTCAAGGTACTTATTTAAATGATAGATTCTTTAACTTTTAATTGATACTGATTGAATACTAATAAGATTCTTTTCTCTATCTCTTGTTTCCCCACTGATAATATTTGGACGACTAAAGACGAAAAGGAGGAAATTGACCCTGAACTTCTAATTATATGATTTGAAAAAAATGCAATACCACAAATGAATTATTAAGTTACAAAAGATAAACGCATGAACGGAATATTTACGCCACTGAAATTTGTCAAATTCTTTATTTACGTTATAAATTTCCTCTTATTTACTTTGTAAGAATTTCAGCTTCGGTTTCATAGTTTGCTCTTTCAAGTTGTGGATGTGCGCGTCTTTATAAATATGTACTAAGTACGCTTCAGAATTTCATTTTCATTTTACACCATATTAATATGTCACTTTTTTTTCTTATTTATAATGTACATAGTATATTCCCCTTCCACAGTTACTTGTGAGATCTTTAACACGATTACAATTTTTTTACAAATATTAAACTTTTAAGTTGTAGCTGACTTTAATGTTTATAATATGTATGTTTTATACGTTTAAACCCCTTTCATTCCATGCGTGATAGTAGAGTAATAAAGGAAACGATGATGTAAAATATATTACATAATTTTGATCCTTTTCGTTTGTGACGAAATGATAATAATAAAATTTCATTAAACTCTTACGACTAATGTATAATTGTCTCTACACAAATTTACATAATATTAGCTTTACCATTTTCTTCTCATTTTCCCCATATAAGCATTTGCATGGTAACTGGAAAATTGAATTACTCCATTTTATTTAACACGATTACAATAGTACCTATTCTTTAACGCAGCTTCCTTTATATATGTACATACAAAACTTTTAACATCCACATTTCCACATTGAAAATACGAATCAAAATAAAATTTGATTTGCGAGTGCGGTGACGAATTCTTCCCTTCGATGACGACATGAAAAAACATGTCGCCCACATTGCAATGTGTAAATGCTAAAATAAATTATCTTTTGACGTTCATGTCATATATGTTCTATTGCTTTGCTCCTCAATTTTGTTTACTTCTGTAGGTACTAATTTGAAAATGCAAATTCATTTTCATTTTGATTTTAGGCACACCCTCTGCCTCAAACTGACTACTCCAAACTTTTTAAATAACATTAATATTATTTGTATCGATAATGGTCGTGGACCACTGGTCATCAATACATCTGTATTCTGATTCAGATGTGCATATAGCAATAACTTGTATTCTAAATAGTTTATATTGTAATAGCTTGGTACACGATACTATTATTTTTTTCAAACTCAAAAATTATACATAATATGACACAACTTCTTTCAGTTTCTAAAAATTATTAAGCTGTAAGTTACCTACCAAACTGACCACTTTGTGTGCGTGAACGCAGAATAATTACATAACATAAACAACTTAAAAAATTAATCCAACTAGACAATCATAATACAACAACAGGCAGGTAAACAACATTCAACAATTGAAAAATGTGCAAATACAATGCACTTTGAACTTTGTCACAAGAACTTGCAAGTTCTATCTTTCACACATAATTTCAACTTATAGTTCATCCTCAGTGTAAATACTCATTACAACTGTAATCATAATAACCATGTTATTTGAAGATTCTCTATGTAATAATGTTTATATAACAAAATTGATCAGTTCATCATAATGTTCATAAGTATTGTATAATTAATTGCAGTATAAAATCCTTTCAAATTGAAAAACTGAGTTGAACTAGATGAGTAGATGGGAAGAGAGATTGTTTGAGAGAGATAAAAATTTGTGATTGAGATTAATCTTCTCTCCTCATTTGACCCAATTTTTAATAAATATATTAATAACATTTACTTAATAGTAATATAGCTCTAACAAATCTGACTTAGAATCATGATTATTATAATAATAATAGGTCAACTAGAGATAGATCCTAACTTTGAAAAGTCACATAGAATGTAACCCCGATTTTAGTACACTTGAAACATAATTCGATTGTTCACCAAAAAATTTAGTTAAATGTGAGAGAGTATATTTTAGCATGGATTATTGTGAAGTGAAATATTCCTCATGGCAGGCTAAGTTCAAAATTTTTGAGATGGTCGTACCTTTCTTAAAAACATAATCGAATTAACAACAATAACTTTGACTTACAATAAAGATTTTGTTTGACAATAATAGTTACCGCGTTGTTAGAAAAGATTGGCTACTACTACTACTCTTCCAGTCGGCTCTCCTCTTGAGTTTGAAGAGTGGAAGCGTGAGTTGACAAGGTGTCCAAGTGACTCTTTTGCAAACTTGCAATGTACGACTGAGATAAAATATCACCACCGAATCGTCTCACCTGATACAGGTAGCGGTATTTGGCTTGGCGTGCTACACAAGAATTATAAAACAGTATATTTAGCAATCATCTACCCGACAATAAAAGTCAACATGTTGATTACAACTCAAAATACATGTAAATGCGTGCACAGTACATGAACTTAAGTCATTAGCTAATGTCTCACCTAAAGCTCGTTCTTCTCGAGTAAGTCTTCGACGGACAGGCTCTCGTTTCTTGTAAGGATCTGTAGTTAATTATTATTAGTACATGATTAGAATGATCCAACGAGTGAATCTGATATGAATAAGTGAGACTTACAAGTATGGATCGTGAATCCTTTTGCGGTCAATAGAGTTTGCACAATGCAACCAACGACTACAAGGAATGGCCAAACACCCAAAAGTAACCAACTGTGAGTCACAAATTAGAAATGATTATTAATTTCAATAAATAAATAATACACTCTCAATACACCTACAACATGGAAATCCAGTTAACAACAAAATATTATATTTACCTAAACCAACAAAAGTCAATGTCCTTCTTCTCTTTAACATGAGCCAAAATCCAGTTCACCATTGCCAATTTCTCAACGAAATAGTCAAAGGAGGCAGCTAAGTTGTAATAAAATTGACATATAAATTCAACAGATTGACAATGGATATTATTATTAAATAAGTAGTTAATCAACTGTTACACACCTATGCATCCACCGCCTATTAAAGACGTGAATAGAATAGTGAGTGAAGGGAAGCAAACATTCGCTACTGCCGAAAACAGGCCCATTCCTGTAAGTTATGTCATGATTTATATATTAGTCAAGTATATAGTTTTTGAGTCCAATTAGTTTCATTTAGGATAGTACTGTACCTAGCAGAAAAAATAAAGAGATCCAAATGGAGTAAACAGCGACAGGGAAGAAAATCATCGTGATCATACCTATAGCAAAAATATAATATGGAACAGTTAGAATCAAAGCATTTTGTTTAACATGGGTTCATGGGGTTTTTAAAAAAAATTAAATAAACAGAAAAAATCTTACCGATCAATATCCCAGCGTGGAACCCAAGTGTGAAGAAACCAACATAGGGAACCAGAAGGCAAATTAATCCATAAAGAAAACCCGATAAAGCTGAAATGCCTATAAAGAAAACAATTTTAAGTTTTAAGGTATATTTTATAATGGTTAGACAAATACAAAATATCATGTCATAAATATTCTGATGTATCAAAATATAGGTTCTAACGTTTGCTTGGGAAATCCTTACCGATATTTCCATACTGGGATAAAAGAGCTTCCTCTTGGCATATGCTACATAGACAAACATTAATTAGTTCCAGACATTTTCCCCATCTTAATGAGTTGTTATTTCACAAGTCAATTTAATTAAAACTTACCAATAAACTATGGCCAATCCGAATGTGAATCCAGTTAAAAAGAGGACTGCCTTGAAACACCGATAGCCTGACATAATACATTTAATCATTTACTATTAATATTATAATTCATTTAGTTGCTATAATCTGAACTAATTTACTTTGATCCATAAAAACTAATTACTTGTCATTGACAAGTTGTCAATCTAAAGCCGCCATCAAATATTGCGTTTGACATGCTTTTACTGTACTTTTACATCACTTTTTAACAAACATCTTTCCCTTCCTTATCCCATCATGTCTACAAATGTACATTTGCAACCGCTTTAGTAATTAATACAAAACTACAGGGACATTATAATAAAGTATTCAACACCCCCATGAAATGGTTCAAGTTTTATACAAGTTTTACTAGTCACATGTTCACCATTGAGGACAGCAAAAAGGGTTAAAAAGGCGACACAAGAATATGTGTGTAGCATAAATAGTAAATTTATAAGAGGAGAAGTCAGGGCAATGAAGAGAATCATCCTATATTCATGGATGGGTGGCTATATACACATTGAGTGACTTTGTTATTAATAAATAAACTTTTAGGGGGATGTTGATATCATGTCGTCTATCTTTCTTTTCATACATAGTTTATCACATTATAAAAAGCGAAAAAGCATAGGGTGGACTCACCAAACAAACAAAACAGTATTCCAAAGATAAAAACGCAAACTGCTGCAATTGCCAGGGAAGGATCATAATTTGAGTCAAGAAGACTGGTACAGTCTATCAACGACGACGAATCATTTTTGCCACCATATCCCGGAATGACGTGATTATTATTGTTGTTATTATTATCATTAGATATGATAGACGATAGGTCAATATCCCCGGACATCATAGCCATCTTGCACTAGCATACAATGTTCACGAGTCGTGGACCACGAAGGAAAAAGAGTGAGAGAGACAGAAGAAGAGTAACACCAAAACTTCAAATAATTTGAACTGTCAGCCTTCGAGTATATAGAAATAATGTCAAGCGTTTTGCTGATATATATCTATAATTCTTTCTCTTTTTTTATCTGTATTGATTTAGTTTTTGGTTGAACACGGAATGATATTATTTTTACTACACAAAATCAGGTGATCACCACTGACTGATGCTCCCCACTGAGCACATGCACAAACACTCTTGTACGCACTCACAACATACACACTCTCACACTTCCTATCTAGAGCAGCAACAACATTAGGAAACGATGAGTTTTAGGGAGAGAGAGTTTAAAATATCACGATATTCCGATTCGGGACTGTGTAGGTATAATATTATGTAGATCAAGAACCCATTAGAAATTCTTCGTAGTAGTAATGTTCAACATGAAGAGAGCGATGACGAGGTAGTTGCTCCTTGTATTTGTTGTTGTTGTTGTTGCGACAAAATCGTGGAGAAGTAAGCTCCAGTACCGGTCACCAACATTCCACCGATTGTTATATTACATAATTCAATACGATTGATTAATTGATTGGAGTGGATGGTTGGTTGTGTGTGTGTGCGTGTAGGAGTTGGTGGTGGAGAAGTAGAAGAGAAACTCCAAATTATTGTAATTACAGTGACTGGTCGTGCTGATGACTCAAAGGTTTCCGTTGTCCCGTGTCCTTTCTTCGTCTTCCTTCATCGTCACATCCACACGACGTCGTTGTGACAATTCTCGTTCACATTCTGCAAAAACAACACACAGACACATTGTATTGATCAGCTCTGAATAGTTCCTCCATAATATTGACATACTTAGAAAAGGGCATGGCAGGTCTAATATGATACTCCAGAGAGACAATGAATATTAATACAATGTTACAAGTCACGCTGTACGCAAATACACACCAATACTACTACTACTTCCTCACTGTCAATAATGAACGTAGTGAATTGAACTCTGAACCACGTTTGTAATGTGTGTAATTTTCAAACTATTATATAAACATTAAATATTTAACAGAGTTGTGTGTCTGTCTCCATACTAAAAACTTTTCCTTTTCTCCCGACTTGATTCCATACAAGCTGATGATTTGTAAATGTACAACGGTCCTTAAAAATTCCTACACTCTCGTCGTCAATTTCTTATCGATTTAACATGACAATGACTTCATTTCCTTCCTACACTTTGTTGTTGAGAGCGTTTGTCTCTGCCACCTCCTTTACACACAGTGTGTATAAAGTGTTTCCGATTTTACCTCATGATCCAGAGACTCAGCTCAACAAAGTTGAGTTCCCTGTTCTGAAGTAAGATTAAAAAACTGAACATGACAGTAATCAAGAAAGAAAGCTGTTAATTTTTATCCAGATATCTTTGGTCTAACAGTGGTGTGTTATATCCTGTTGTCGCAAAAATTGTATATATATTTCCGCAATTTGCAAACCGTACAACACCCACTACTTACTTACACACCATGTGCCTTTACACCCTCCACTCAAAACAACAAATAATAAATACTTGTAACGGCCTCAACTGCTTAAACTACCACCAACGGTTAAGTATTCAAGGTGAATAGTTTCCCACACTTAATAATACACAAGAAGAATAATTGCTTTGCATGGTATGTATCAAAACTTTTTGACTAGTAGTGCTAACAGTAAAAGGAACACATTAAATTATGATAACTCAAGACAATGGCACACACACACAACTAATGGGGTACAAGTTCTTTTATTTTTTTTGAAAATCTTGAGTAAGTTTTCTTGTCCCATCCAAATCAGGAATGTGATGCCCTTCAGTCCACTTCGCTTTAAAATTGAACATGGTTCTAGTAAGATTATTTAAAATTATATATAGGTTAAAAGTTTAAAATGGAACTTGCTTTTAGTCTGGCTGGCGTCAACACAGTCTAAAGTCTAATCTACTTGAGTACAAGTCTGCTCACTACCACCACTACAGTGAGTTTACGTTTTGCAAATTGTTCCGTCTGTTGTCAGTCTGTCTCTCTCTAGATTTTTTTTCCTCTCTTCAAAATGATGTACCCGAGACTGAAATGCAGGGGAAGGATTCCTGATGACAGAAAATAGGGCTCAAGGTCAGTTGCTCTCGGTCAATCTCGGTTCTACTCGTTACCCGCACTGCATATAATAACATAATTTTCTTAAAAGCTACTCTGTTAAACATATTTTTTGAAGATAAGGAGACCTCTTTACTAGTACACTGACTGGGTGGCAAGAGGACAACAGCAAGCCAAAAAACCCGAAAATCGGGCCACACACTTGAGATATCCGGCACTACAATTCTTGAACAACAAAGTGAACGAACTGGTTACATATTACTTTATTATTATGTGGTACTCTGGATTTTTTTTATTCTCTACTTGCTTTTGCCTTTTACACAATAAAGAGCTGAGAGATATAATAAAGCATAACATAATATAGTAAAGCAGTGAGATAACAGCAGAACAAGTATGATCGTTAAAAATGTCTGTAGTAATCTGTAATAATGAGTTTAAATAAACAAAAACCTGTCCCAAAATCTGTTACCGCACCAGTCAGGTAATCGTATAACAAGGGAAAAAACTAAACCAGACCAAAAAGTGGGACTCAAATATTATGACCAATATCATGATATTTTCTGAGTGAGTACAAATACAAATACTCAAGTAGCTAACGAAGCAGAAGAAAGAGAGAACCTAGTATTAATATTAATACTAAGTAAATCTCATGCCAATAACTTCTTGATTCCCGTTCACCTACCCCTCATCAAATTTTATATTTAGAACAAAGAACTGTGGCAGTCGACTAGTCGAGTACACCCATATCCATTTTCTAACTTGTTCTTGTTAATTAATCATCCGTGAAAATCAAAAAATATCAAATAACACAATAACCAGAGTAGTCCAACTATTTTTAACTGTAGTCTCTCAAACCCTGTCAATAATCACAAACAATAGTAAAAGATAATATCCACACACTCCACTTTTTTTCCTAGTAATACTATTATGGTAATGAACTCGGATACAAACATTTCAAAAAAAAATCAAAGTCAACGACACTCCAAAAGTTGGCAAAAATTCCAATCCTTCCTATTTATCTGAAACTAAATCTTACTGCTTCTAATTCAGCATGAATTTTCCTGATTAAAACTTGTTCAACAAAGTTAAGAAAGATTTTTTGTCTAAGATTTTAAAATACCTTTTTTCCAAAATTTTGGTTTCCTCTTTCTAATCGTGTTGTAACTTTAATATAATCCTCGTTGACAGTAGTGGTCACACAAACTCAGTCACACAGTGTGACTCACACTGACACACGTACACACAATTGACCAGTTTGTGACACTAAAAGTCCCAATGTTCTCTCCTCAACTTCTCGACTCAGAATGAGCATGAACTTCTGTAGAAGCAGAGCGCTTGCTTTAGCCACACCACAGCATGCAAACTTTTTTTGCAAAAAAAAACAAGACTCAACTGTAGTGTTAACTATTAAACAGTGAAAACTTAATTATGTTGTCCACGGAAGGGTGTTATTCGAACCACCAAAAAATTGTATGCACTGGAAATTGGGATAGGCGAAAATCTTCATCATCCTTATTTTAATCCTCTCAGCATTTATGCAAATTAACTAATGATAACAATATTCCTTTTTTGCACATACCCATTCCCAATACATAATCATTATTAGGTAACATACACCCTTTCTCGTAAAAATAATACCCGATAATAAAAAAAACAACATGAATTTCATGCATGTCAAGAGATCGTCTTGTGTTCCCCGTTGTATGCTATATGTACTAAAATAACCACACATTACATTCTGTGCAAAATTTAAGTTTCATCCAGCAGACGATGACCTGATGTCAGTATTACGATTTTCTCTGTACTATATGGATGAGAGCTCATTTGAAATCTCACGCAAGCCCCATATCACACTAATAGAGTCGGGTAGTTAACTTTGCTACTACTACTGACTACTACTTGTAGTTATGTAGTAACTACATGGAATTTTGTAGAGGAAGGTCAATAGCTCAACTTGACTATGGTGTATGGTATGTGATGTAAGTATATATATGATGATATCCATGGGTTGGGCAGAGTCAAGAAGAATTTGAAAAATTGAACAACAAGATGATTGATGCAGAGCAAGGACTGTAAAAGAGGAGTATTTAGCTAACTAGGTATACATAGTTAGTTACCATGTACATACATTTACACCCGAGTCCACATGTTATATAAAGAAAATCTTCATATTTTCCTTCTTGTCCCTTCATATTCTAACGTCATTTTGAACTAAGAGGTACGTACTACGTAAGTACAGCTGAGACAATCATAATTAGTTTTCCTTTTTTGGGGTATTTAATCTGAGTATATGAGAGAGAGAGTGTGTGTGAAAAGTGTAGCTGATTCATAATCTCTGTGTGTAAGGAAGATCATAAAAGTACAGTTTGGCACCTACACAATGAAAAGAAAGGACGACAGGAGCAGCAATAATGGTTATCAAAATTATAATGGTTAGGATTATTACATGTGGAAAATAGCAGAGAGAAGATGAGGTGGGGCAGAGGTATATGGAAAACACAAAGAATAATAATAACAATAATATTTTCTTCATTCTGTGTGTGTGTGTGTACAGAGTTTAATCATAAACGCATCCTTTTATTAATTTTCCCCCACAATTAATTACAAAAAGTACGTGAACGCCCTCAACAATGTTTTCAGTTTCAATGCGTTGACGATGAAGATGATGGATGAGGGACACATAAGTATTATAAAGTATTTAAATATATGGTACAGTTCACACAGTGGTTAACTCGAAGAGAAGCAGAAAAATACAAACCAAATAAAATGATAATAATAAAAAACTCCCTTTCTCCTCGGTCATGAATTCTATCTATCTTGAATCTTCTGACTTTGGCAGTGGCAATGAAAACCAAGAACCAAATCAGTTACTGAGTCAACAGCACTACTACTGTACTACGTATATTTAATAAGTGTATCCTACACACACACACTCCACCCCTGTCATAATTGACTTGAATTAAACCACAATGGTTGACTGACTCTTTTCCACATTACATTTTTAACTTGAAAATTCCTATCCCTCCTTTTTTTGCCATGAACGGGAAACCTGAACCTGAATTTGATTTTGACCAAGAAACTTGGAAGAGTCCGAATACGAGTAGTGGTTGTACAAGAAAAACTATTGTAATTTCCTCCACATTCCTTGCCTTAAAAATGCGAACAGCTGCTTTGTTTTTTTTTCATTCGTCTCACACAGGAAATTCCCTCTCGAAAAGAGAGCCTCTCTTTCGAGGCTCCTCTTCTCCTCCTCCTCTGCTCTGGTATAATGGCCACAGTCTACCCATGCGATATATATTTCGTTTGATAATAAGATAATAAACACTTCCTTTCAAGTCTGTCAAGTGAATCGTAAATCCTTTGTCTCTACTTTTTTTAACTCTATCTCTCCCTCAAAGCCCCCTTTGTCTTTCCACATGCTCTCCCATTCTCATCAAATTCCTTTGTAATTACTCCCAAAAAAATATCGATCGACAACAGAAAGTACGTCAATAATTATAATCAGTCCCACCAAGAAGTATTATTAAAATTCCCAAGTCTACACACAACAGAGAGGAGGGTCCATGAACTCCAGACCATTGTTGTGTGTAATGAAAAGAGGAGTGTAAATAAATATGTATATCTATTTTCCACAATCACAATAGGGCACTTTTATTATCATTCTCTTATTAGGAGATTTAGGAGGTGTCGTACAAAAGCAGTTCACTCCGGAGTTCATTGAGTAAATATGTTCAAGATTTCAGACGGTTATAAAAGGAAATTAGCGAGTTTTGAAGTATTGAGGACGGTATATTGTGGCAAAAATATTACTCACAAGTACATGTCATAAATCCTGAGAGTATTTAGACAAGCACATTTAAGGATGTCATGTTACGTTTTTTTTGTTTGGTACAAAATAAAAGGAGATTCATCTATTGCAGCAGCCACAAGAGCCACAATTATTGCCACAAGTTTTACAATTTGCGATTGACAATGGAGACTGGGGGACAAATCCTTTCTTCTCTCCACATTTACATGGTTCACCTTGAGGACATGGACAGTAAAATCGAAGTCTTCTCTGATGAATGTCCATTTGTTCCCTAAAAATAAGTTCAGTCAATTAAAGAATAATTCTCCACAACTCTGGACGTGATTCACAAAAACTGAATGCACTGAAAAAATTACTGTTTGGTCGGAGGATTGTAATTAGCAAATCGATTTTGCTTCAGAGGGTAGTAGTCTTCTGGTTTGATGCAATGTGGATCCTCACATACGAAAGGATTTTGCATGGTAGGTTCTGCAAATATTTTTTAAAAAAATATATATAAAGAAAATGTACGAATCACCTTCTAATTGTTTCATACTTACCTGGAGCAAGGTATCTCTCAGGTGTACACACAGCAGACTCCTTTTTGCAAATAAATAACAAATTATTAGCTCATCGTATTCAAAACTTAAATTTCATCAAAGGACATTCATTAGTGACACTGCCTACCTGTTTTTGTTCAAACATGTCTGGATTTCCAGGGCATGGAATCTCACAAACTTGATCAATAGGATCCATATCACCTTGACCTTTCTCAGGCCTCTGGATCCCACAGTTGTAACCTAATTGTCTACATTTATCCCAGTCGTAATTCATCGTACATGGGTTTGGATTATCACTGCAAGGATCATAATCGAGTTTTTTCCCGTAACGCAAACCAAGATGCTCGAAAAAGCCCTCACCCAAGGGTTCTTCACAGACTGTCCTTCCTAGAACAATAATAATAGAATGAACAATTAAGAAATCCCAATTGATTAAACAAAGGTTGTGATTGTGAAGAAATTTGACCTGGGTCACATGGTTTCTCTTGAAGCTTCTCTGGGTGAACTCGTCTCTCACATTCGAAGTATTCTCTCAGATTTTGTTTGACATGTTCAGGAAAACAACAAGGGTTTCCATTGATAAAATCCAGGACAAATGGATCAGCCTTGGTGATCATGAACCGGTGTCCGTAAAAGTCTAGGACACTCCCAATATACAAGTCACTTGGACCAAAATACTCTGGACAGTCATTGGAAGAACCAGGTTTTATAATTCTCAAAAAGTCCAAAAATTTCCCTCCAGGCCATCCAGAGTTTCTGACTGGTACTTCGTAGACAGCCATCTTGTCATCATTGAGACGATAAGAGATTGTGAATTCCCTTCCTATTAAATCAGTTTAATTCGAATTATATCTAATACAGGGTGGCCCAAAAGTCACTTAAAAAGTAAATAATTTTTCTTTCCTAGAGTTTTGATCGTGGGGAGATGGGTTTGGTGTCAAAAGACAGCCCATTTT
>WJFB01002528.1:0-18631 GCA_009870185.1 Pygmarrhopalites habei
ATATTTTGACTGGGAGAGAAGAGAAATAGAAAAAAATCGATATTCTACCCGAGTGGCGTCCAAGTTGAACAAAGTGACATGAAATTATTTTCAATTTTTGTCAAACGTTAATTTTTTTAGCAACAACTCAGAATTGTTAACTCAATTTAAATGACAATTTGTTTGTCAATTTTCATCTTGATACATTTAGTAGTCTTTGCATTTTCTGGGTTTAACGTAATCTACTCCCTCAGTTATCAAAATTAGTTTCCCAAAATGAAAATAATTTTTCATACTAGTTAAAGAATGAAATGTGAAAATCAAACCCTATCTCTCGACTGATTATTTATCAAACCCTTATCCACAGCTTAGTTACCTACATTTTCAATACAAAATACCTTGAGACGAACAATTAAACCCTTCTCTCTGGCGATTCACGACTTCAAAAACTCGCACAAGTCTCCCCCTCCCCCACAGAATTTTGCACATTTTCCCACCCAGATGGAATCTCAAATCTCCCGACTTTTCAGCACAGTACAAGAATTGCAAAAAACTTTTTCCAGCAATTTTCCCCTTTCTCTCCTCTCTCTCTTCCCCGGATCTCCTCCTCGTCTACCCTTGCCATTTGACATTCTCTTTCCACTCCATTTACGCGCTGCGATGTTTACGTCTAAGCCTTTTGGGTTAGACAGATAGGAACTGAGGACAGTAGTTGTAGTAGCAGAGTATTTGCAGTAAATCTAAATTTTTCTCCATCTCTTGCACAATGCAAAAGACTGGAGAGAGTAAAAAACAACTTTTCTCCCTCACATTTCTACCCGTCATGGATTATTGGTTGTCTCTCCACTACACTACACCCTGTTACTTTTGTTATTATTCAACGTGTTGACAATCCTTCCTAAACACACACACACCTGTACTACCTGGATCTCTTTTTTCTCAATTTTTTCTCAAAAAAATTTGTCCATTTCATTCAATCATGTATTTCCGCAATTGCGATGTGTACACCGAAATGTAGTCTCCCGGCTCCAATTTTCCCATCCTTAACTACCCAACGTACTACATATAGGTACTTATTGAATGATGTATAATAATGTTTAAATTTTATTTCCTCAACGGAATTTGAGAGCTTAAAAGGAAGAGAGAAAAAAAAGGATTTTCCCCATCCATACATGATGGAAAAGGGGGAAGTCTAAGAAGAGAAGAAAAAAAAATTGGGAAGGTAGAGAACAGAGAGAGAGAAGGGATATAAAATTCTTATTCAGCGACCGCATCAAAATCTTCTTCCTTTACTCTTCTATACTTGTTCTGTTCTTGCACAAACTTTAACTAAGCTTCTTCCTCCCTTCTCCCCATTCTGTGCTTGACGAAGAGGATCGGCTTAAGAAAAGAAAAGAAGAGGAGGAGGAGGACTTGGCATTTTACTCTGACTTTTTAATCAAAGGCATAGTTTAATAGTGACTTCCCCATACTACATCACAAGTACAAGTTGTAGGGTTTGGGCTCGTTCATCTCTCTCTCTCTCTCTGCATTTTTACAGGTGACTGACTACACCAGAAGTGGGGGTGGGGTGGGTAGTACATAGTAAGAGGAAGACAGATCCGAGTAACTTAATCAAGCTGTACTTTTGCAAATTGTATCTCTTTTTCCACTCTTATGGAAGAAGAAGGTTTGTACTATGTTATGTGTAGTAAGTAGTGTGTGTGTGGATGCCATTTCCTGAAACTCCTTCACACCTGATACATCCACCTTCTCATCTTTTTCTTCCTCCTCCTCCCGGTCTCTTGGTTTGCCTGGAACTCTCTTTCTCTCTCTCTCTTCCTTAAAAGTATGTTGAGAAGACGGATTACATCGTCTTGCGTTTCCTCATACGATAGACATTGTACAAAATGCAATTTGTGTTTGTGTGGATCTTCAGTTTCAGCACACTTTATTCTGCTAAAAGCTTCCCCATGTACAATACTGTAATGTCGATGGGTGTACGTATGAAGGGTGGGAGAATATTGTAGTACAATTATTGTGTACTTTGTTACAGACACACACAACACACAGACAGCAGAGAGAGAGAGAGAGAAGGGTAGGGATATAACAGGGAATTTTTTTTATGCTTGGTAGTCGACAGGGTACGAAAATTGAGGAGAGACCGATATAATTGTATAGGGAGACTCGAGAGAGACTCAAGATGAGTGAAGAAGCTCAAAAAAAGTTTTAAAGGGTGCATTATCATATGCAATTTTCGTCTGACAGTATAATGTGTGTGTGTACGTGTGTATGTACGTGTGTGTGTACAGTATTATTGGAAGAGTAAAGAGTTGTGGACGGAGGGTATTGTGTTTTTGTCATTATTATTTATTTTATTAATAGAGTGGAGAGAGGAAAAGGTGTTAAAGGAATGAGCAATGTTATTTTTCAATATGTTAATAACGATAATGATGATGTGTGGATGTTATTTAAAGGGTGTGTGTGTGTGGTTGTGTGGCTATGCAATCGTTAACTATAGTTGAGTTACCCATGTTTATTTATGTACGGACTCCATGTGTGTGGAACGAATTTTTGTATATCTAATCTGAGGTAGAGTACAGTAAAAAAAGGATATTTTGCCCTCTCCCTCCGTCTCTGTTGTCTGCCTGTGTGTGTGTGTGTGTGTCTACTATAATTCAATATGGGTTAGAATGTATAGGAATTTAAAAGGGATACACACACACACGAATTGAGTACTTGTGTGTATGTGTGTGTATTATTGAGTAGAATGATTGCAATGTATTTTGTGTGGAGCAAGTTTGATAAAAAAAATAAGTCTTTTGAAAAAAGCCGATTCAGGACGAACTGTCGGTAGTAAAATGTATGTCCTGACTAGTATTTTGTTGTGTGTGTGTGCTTGCTTCTCACGACTATCCTTATTCAAGTATAGATTTTGGAGGGTGAACATATTTTTAGTGTTACATAGCCTACATACGTGTGTGTGTGTGTCTGATCGAATGGATGATATCTAAAGTGTGTAGAACATAAGAGCATTCATATATGCAATATTATATTATGGCAATTCCCAAATGCATGTACAGTGTGTGGTGGTACACGTATAATTTGCAAATATTTGCAATAACGGGAAATTTTTTGAGGTGCTATGCTGTAAGGGAAGAGTGGATCATCGTATCTGATAAAATCTTCATCAATACACAAGGAAGAAGACTTATTATTGGTGATCAAAAATCAAGTGTGTGTGATGTTTGAAATTTGATAACAATAAGACACACATCAGCTGATTACGTGGACCTGTTTTAATGTGTAATATGATAGCCTAGATTTTGACTATATGTGTGTGAAAAAGTTAAACGAATCATCTTCAACACTTTTTGTACATATGAGTAAAAAAAAGTTAATGGCTTTGATTAAATTTTTGGTCATTTTCTTCTTTGTGTGTGTGTGTGTGTGTTTGAAATTATCATAAATGTATTCTGACTGTTCTGAGACTGACTCTGCGTTGATCAGGAGAGAAAGAGAGAGAGAGAAGGGAGAAAGAAGACTCGACTTCCGATGACGATTAAACTGATGTAATGGGACAAAAGCAGGAGAAGAGGAGGAGGTTTTCCAACTTTCTTTATATAGAATGTATACAATATTAAAAGGATATAGCCTTACAAGGCTTAACCTGCGAAAAGAAGAGAAGACTCAATGTTGTAAAGGAGGGACGGGAGGGTAAAAAAGGAGCCATGTTGCCCGCTTCTTGAGAAAGAAAGTTTTGACCACTTTTCAGTGTCCATTTTTCAGTAATGATGATAATGGCCGTACGTACTTCGTAGGGGTTGAGGTGCTGACAATTTTTGAAGAATAGCTAACATAATTATTAATTATTATAAGGGAGAAGTAAATAAAAAGACCAAATTTTGTGGAATAATTAAAATATTTTTTGGAAAAAATGAAAAATATTTAGTTGACGAAGACACCAGCACGGATATCAAGTTCTGGAACTACTTCAATATTTTGCCCCATGGAAAAATTGAACTCGTGAACGGCGTCCAAGTTGAACAATTTATATGACATTTGCATAACGTAATTTAATTTCTTGGATTTTTCAAAATAAAGTTCAAAATATTTCCAATTTACCTAGTTTTGATGAATAGTTTTTTGCAATTTTGAAATATTTTTACCCATTGGACCCATGGACCAGTTTTACCCCTCGTAGCCTATCTCTCTTCGTCGAACATTCCGAGCTGAGATCGGCGGTTCATGTATTGCTGCTCATTGTGTTATTAAGAGTTACGATCAAGAAATAATTCATGAATTACTGGAGCCACTACAGACTGAATTATAGGATAGTGGCTCGAGTCAAATGATCTCGTCCTAACAAAACAAAAGACGAGATCAGAAAAGAGAGAGAGAGTCAGTCGTCATAGTCGAACGAGCCGAAAAAATAGAAGAAGGATCAAGAGAGAGAGAGAGTCTTCATTGTTGTATTGGAGCCGAAGAGAGGCTGAGTTTTAGGGGAAATAACAACAAAATTTGAAGATTCAAAAATGTGAAACTACATTTTTACAACTGCAGTGCAATACTACCTACTACATTTAATCGCAAAGATAATTAATATATTGATTTACTTTCCTCTTCTTCTTCTTCATCTTAGTTACTATACTTAGTACATGTTGTTGTTGTGTTTGTTTCGTGAAAAGATTAGATTTGTAAATTGTGGTGTGTGTACAAAAAGGACAAACAAATATGATGGAGATAAATTTGGTTTATTCTACGTCAATAAGTGATCATCATCATCAAAAAAGGGAAAATGAAGATGAGAGGGTCTTCAAAATTGTGAGATGTGTGAAAATATCTCACAACTTTCTATTTTTATGAAAAAATGACGTTCGTCTAATCAAATTCCTTCTCATTTCTCAGAGTAAATGAAAATGGAAATATTTTCCGCTGTGACGATTGATGATAGTGGTGGTTAGTCAAAAACGACAAAAACTAACAATTTAGTCGGAAAAATATAAATATATAGTGGATTTGTGTCGTGTGTACGGTGTGTGTGTATTTTGTGCGGTTGACCACACATGAAAATGTTTGAAATAATGCAATTATTGTCAACAACAAATCTAGTTGATATTAGTATTAATTGTATCACATCAGTTTTGAAAAGAAGAAGAATTTTACAATCTCGTGTACTATAATGATAACATTTATTTTATCAGTCATGGATCTGGTTGTTATCAGACTGAACTCTCATCTTCTAATTCTTCATGAAAAACAATAATGAAACAGCTGACAAGTAGCCAAACTAGGCCAACATTATTTAACAAATCTTAAAAAAATGTCGGCTGGGAAAAGTGAAAAACCCCCAAGTACGTAAACTTCAATTAATTAACAATTTATTTGAATTGTAAATACATGTCGGAACTAAATTCATTGTCATTTGAAATTTTCAAAGGTTTATTTGTAGTGAGTCTCGCCGACAGTCAATGTTCGGCAAATGAATCTCAATTCTTTTAACCAACTAATATATTTTATGTTGTTTATTGTTTGTACACAGGGATTAAAGGTCTGGTGAAGAGATGTCGAAGTTTTAAAGGTACTTAAACAGACATTACTTACTACTACTAATAGTCAATAGTCAAAGACCATTAATTATGATATTTTAACCTTTTTCTATTCTAAATTTCAAAGAAGATATAATCTCTCGGATTGCTCGAAATCGGTCATTAACGGATGGACATGGAAATTCAACCGGAGCTAGTCCAACCTGGAATAGCGATGGAGAACCAAATACAGGTGACATCCCAGCCGCTGAACCACACGTTTCAATTTCTCATCGACTGAAAGAAGTAAGTCGATAATCTAATTAATAAAATAATTTATTCCGGTTTAAATTTTTGAACATACAAGAATTTCATAGTAACTAATTCGTATCCTTTACTTGTTTCTACTGTAAATACTAATTGTAATTCAATACTAATTGATGTCGTAAGTACTTTGAGGCTCATTTGAAAAGTGGATAGCGATTTGATTACTACTAAGTACTTTGATCTTGTCCGACCCACAACATTAAAATATCTAATGTTAAATAACTTAATTAGTAAGGTACAATTTAGAAAATTTGATTCAATTCAGACATCATCATATTGATCTCTCTCTCTCTTTGTCTGTCCTAGCAATGAACTGTCATTATCACTAGTAAATTATTACCATTCTCTTCACAATACAGCAATTTAATCTAATATTCAGACAGAGAATCAAATTAAGGTGACCATTTTCCACTGTATGACGTTATCACCCGATTTATTCTCATCGACAATAGATGAATGCCTTGTATTGTATTATCCGATATCTGTAAACTTTCACCCGGTTTACTCTGCGAATCGAGAGTAAACCGGGATAATGTGTTAGTATGACATTTATGATGTGCGAATCATATTATGGAGAGTGAGGAATCTCCCGGCAAAAAAACAGATTTCACATAAGTATACTTACTGTAATTGAATATGGTGGGGGTGTTCTTTATACCTTCCAGGCTTACCATAATATTATCCTCATCATATATAGTAAAAGTAAAATGTACAAGATTTACTTTTACCTTAACCAGTCTTGAACTAATGTGAACTTTTCATTCTTTTTTCTCCCTCTCCTAGTTGCACCTGACACTCCAGTTTGTAGAGAGTTTGATCCAAAAGGTGAGTAATTTTTTAATTTCCATAAATTTTTACATGTGTCATCTCTCACGGAGATTCGGACGCGTCCGAGAGTTTTTTTTGATAGAGAGAGAGAGAGGAGTAGAGGAGTTTCAGATTGCAGATCATTATAATTATTGTCCTCCCTCTCTCTCCCTCATCCACCTCCACTCCACAATATTGTATAATACATCTGATCATATACCCATTAAAAGTGTGTGTGATATAATATCTTGACTTTTTGGTATCAAAACACAAACAGAATTGCATCGACCTTCTCGGAGGAAGTTCTAACGTGATGTTGGATTTGATGGGGTGTCTTCTAAACGACGTCAAGAGGGTCTCTGCTAGTGACAGGTAAAATTTACCATACCATTTTATACATCTCATGTTCGTATGTAGTAATATCTCAAACTGTGTCCCCTTCACATTAACTTGTATCGTATTCATGGTTGTATACTATACACTTACCTACCTAGCTATGTGTTTTGCCTTTTGAGTCTTCCTTGCCTTCCAGCAAGCAAGCATTTATTCCTTCACTTTGCCACTCTCCATCTTCTCATGATCTATTATTATTTTGTCAGATATGCGAAACATATTTCAGCTGTAGGTCATCTAAAAGTTCGTCGAAACAGGCCAAACACGTGTAGGTCCTTCAACATTTCTTTTTTGAATTATTTTTTTTTGAATTTTTTATTTGAAATTTCTTAGATAGACCATTTCAATTGACAATGTCAATTTGACATGCTAAATAAACCTGGCTATATGCACACATGGATAATTCATCATTAGTTGAACGACAAGTCTTGAAGACGAGTGGGCTGAGGCTAGTTGAAACGACGTTTATTGACAGTCACAGCATGGATTCCACTTTTAGTGTAATCAAAACAGACATACATGCTACATATAGGGAGGGCAGGGGTTCTTCGCCTTTTGATAGGAAACCAGTAATTAGGTACTCACTATCAATGTTGTTTGTGAGGTTCAAAAGAAAGAAAGTGATAGGAAGGGTGCCTCCTAATATGATTTGTTGACTCATTAAACAAGAGTGATATTTAAACTCATTATGATAAAGAGGAAGAGGATTGGGTGGAAGTCAAGCTGTTGGAAATAAGATTTTAATGACTTAATTATTGTTTAAATTACATACAAACCTCTACAGCTTGTGAAATTGAATTTTAATATTTATCGTCACTTTTTTAAAAAATATATATATAGACTCGACTCATTTAATCTATAATGTACCGACACTACAGGGTGACCACCAAGTTCTGTCTACTCTTTTGAGTATCCGTACAAGTTTGTATTGCACGAGTATGAAAGTGTTGGGTTGTTTCGGTTTCCAAAATAGTCGCATCTAACCTCGGAGTTTAAGGTCAAAGTTTTCATGACACGAAGCTCTTTTTACTTTTTGAGAAACTGATGCCCATGCAAGCTGAAGGGATTCTTCCAAGGGTTCTAGATTTGCATGAAGGATGTCTCAAATTGTGACTACACAAACTAGTTCAAGAGGTTGGGATCTATTGGCACTGTCCGTCGCGTCGGTCGGAGTGAAAGTAGAGAGAAAGTAGATGTTTCACATTTTAGCTCATTTCACTCTTGCCAATTTACTATAGAGAACATTCCTCTACAAAGTTTTAGAAAATTCCGGCAATTATGGAAGTGTCTAGACTATTTTATTTCGAGTGAACAAAAGTTAATGGTCATCCTGTACGTTGTCCAAAAATCAATAAGATTCCTCCACGTGTTCCACTTTTCTCCTTGACATTTTCCAATTAGTCAAAGTCAATCTAGGCTAAGGATTTTTTATTTACACACACACATAATGTCTTTTAGACCAGTTTAAATGTGATCCTGGTCGATTCAGTTCAAGTAAATTATTGGAATTGACACAGTTGACAAATTATTCAAGTTTATGAGTCTTTAAACCTCCAAAGTATACGTGTATGCATTCCTGTGCAACTTTTAAAGTTCAGCCTATTTAGTTCAGTCAGTGTAGCGTACACATGACTGTGCAAAAATAGTTTTCCTTTCTTTTTACAAAAAAAAGATGTTTCAGGCTAATAGAAATCAGATTTCCCCCCTCCGTAATATTCTCAGACTCTTGGATCTCCCTGTCTTGTCCTCATGATTTGCATCTTTTAATTGGCCATACTTTTGTGACTCTGCTCAAGTGGTCCATCCAAATTCGAAATTACAGACATTGTTAACTTCATTCAAACTCGAATTAAAAATATATATAGAATGATCATTCAATCATTCCTCCACTGTATGACTAGTTGCCTCCCCCTCCACAGAATCCAAACATTGTCATCCCTATAATGCCATACGATAGCTATTGTAGTAGTGTTTGTACAATTGTTCTATGGTGAATTTGTGGTTTGACAGAAATATTATGATACGCACAACACAAGTCAGGAATTGATAATTGTTTACTCCATTTTCTGGGGCACAGACTCTAAAAAACTAGAATACAGAGTAGGGAGGAAGAAAGGGGGAAGAGATGGAAAAAGTTGGCAGGACTTTGCAAAAACTATCGGCTATGACAATGACAAAATCCAAATAAAGTATAAAACCTTGATGAATTATTGCCAAGTCTCTCCGTTTTGAATCATCAATGGAATGGACAAAAAGATTTTCCCTCTCTCTCTCTGACATCTCTCTCTCTCTTTCTGTTCTTAGAATTCTTGGGATCAAACTCTGTCCAATGTTACACATGATACTACGTACTACTTACAAAATAGTTTTTCTTCTTCTTCGTCGTCGTCGCCTTGTATCTCAGCAATTCCCCTTCTCTCCCTTCTGAACTGTATTTATGATCTGAGGAGAGAGGGTAAAAAAAGTTTTGTCTAGAATCAAAAAGGATCAGATGCAAGTAATACACGTATTTGAGAGGAGCTAAAAATTTTCCTTTGCAGGTGTATGCAATGTGTCCATTTTTCCGCTGTAGAATATTATATTAATATGTATAAATAAGTCTAGTATGTCTCAAGTCGTATCAGTCGTGTCTCCACCAGTTTGAAACCTTTGAAAGGTGTGTCAGTGTGTCTGAGTAGTTTTTTGGATCCTGTGAGCAGTGACTAGCGAGTATGACATTTGCTCTGTCATGTGATTTTCTCCTCCTCCTCCTCCGACTTGTGTTCATTCAGACTATATAAATACCACCGCATTGTTATATGTGTATCATTCATAACACTGTGTAAATACTTTACTGCTACGTTTTTTTGGAATCTTCTTCTTCCACTTTTACTTCTGCCACTTTGTCTTCGTCATGTTGGTGACGGCACGACCCTGATGGTCCCCCTCCCCATGTTACTACTATACTATTGTATGATATGATATGAATATGATGAGCCTCATTTTTTCCCCTCTCTTGGGTATTCCTATTCCTATCATCATCATCACTGTGCTATCATACTTCATAGTAACCTTTGGATGAGCAGAAAGCAGGCGTGTGTCACACGTCAAAAGGCCAACACTTTGTTTGTTAACTTTATAAAAAAAAATGTCAAAAGCAAAAAGCAAGCGAGCATGGAATGTCAATGCTGGGCTGAAGAGAATCCTCCCCATTTTTTTTTGTATATATCTTACTTGCTTCATTCCATGCTTGAATAATCTTAACACACACGTACAATTGCATTTTGTGTGTGTGTGGTTGCTATTTTTATTATGTTTTGATTTCAACTTTGCAATGTACTCACGGTACTGTTAATTTTTTTAAAGACCTGTGTATAAACCCAAATCAAGATGATATTATTCTGGTGAACAAGATCATGGAATGAGGGCTTTTGGAGTACAATGGAGACAAAAAACAAAATATGTAGTCAGTGCAGTGTGTTACTTATATGGGACATTAACTCGTGAAGAGATTAAAAAAATACATTACATATCATATAGGCAGGAGGATTAGAATAGAATGTGTAGAGAGAGAGGAGTATGTCATGAGGATGGGATGGAAATGGCAAAGAGGCATTTTTACTTTGAATTCACCTTCTTATCCTGAAGACCATGTCGTCACTTAGTAATAAAAGATTATAATGATAGAAGAGGGGATGATAGTAAAAATTTTATGATTGTCCTCACAATTAATTAGGAATTTTCTCTTCTCTTTCTTCATTCACTTTCCTACATTGCATTATTCCCTGTCTCCTTCCTCTCGTCACTTTCTCCTGTCGTCTGTATACTATAAAGTCATTTATGATTTAGTTCCTGGACTTCCTCGTCTGTGACTATAAAACAAGGACTGAGAGTCATACACACTGTTGTCATTCATTACACATACACACCATACACAAAAAACCATAAATTATGTTAATTGGTTCGGAGTTCTTCCTCAAACTTTTTCTTGCCTCCACTAAATTACTGATTACCAGTGAGCTAGGTTTACTAACAACGTAACATTGTGTCAGATCTTCTTCCTTCCTCCTAATCCCTATTTATGTACATAAATAAGGATTGAAATGAGGATTTAAAAAATGTACAATACAAATACATAGTTGGCTGGGATCCTCAGTAGATAACAGTAACACGTTTACCGGCGTTCCTCTTTTCTTCTTCTTTACATCGTTGACAGTTTTTTGAAACGCGATTTACAGTAATTACAATTGTAAGTGTGCACTGTAGGTACAGATATAGGCACATACCATGAATGTCCTTTTACATTGCAATGTTACATTCTTTGAACTTGACTAATTTATCCAAGACTATTGTTTTCCCTAGTAATCTTCCGCATCCTTTTTTAACTTACTGTGTGTCTGTGTAGTAAATACATGTACTTGCAAGTAGTGCTGGAATTTTGTATTCAAATCTATCAACTTGTAGTAGTATGTAATAGGTTTGCAGTAGAAATGTAAAAGGGACAAGAATAACAACAATTGAGAGTTGGTATTTGCAATAAATTAACTGAGACTAATTTGTAATAGGGGCTAAGAATTCTCCTAAATTATAAGTCAACCCACGGCATTTTGATGTCTTGTTTTTTATAGTTTACTAGTCTTGTAGTGGTAGATTATTGTAGACATTGATGATTCGGCTGACTAGGTCTTCAAGTAAATCGGTACACAATGTGTACTACACGTACATAGTCATGCTGAAAAGTACGACTACAAGTACATAGTTTGTAGAAATGTATCACC
This sequence comes from Pygmarrhopalites habei, assembly GCA_009870185.1. Classification (NCBI taxonomy): domain Eukaryota; kingdom Metazoa; phylum Arthropoda; class Collembola; order Symphypleona; family Arrhopalitidae; genus Pygmarrhopalites; species Pygmarrhopalites habei. Next base: position 11,771 of record WJFB01002528.1, read on the forward strand.
TTGTTTTCAGTATGTGGTCCTAATACGTATGTAACAGAATAATACTAAATCTAATGAGGTTGAGCATGAATGCCTCATTTTGATCTATGGACATGTATGTAAGGGATGGAGGACAAGGAATTAGATTGAGATTATATTAAAGAATCTAAGCAGTGCCAGTACTATCTGTACTACTTGAGGAATTCGTGTGAGGGCGGACAGGATTTAAGTGTGTTTGTAACATAAAATAACAAAATTCTTGTGGTAATTAGATCAGAAATTGGTAATATCGAATGGAGGCAAAATAAGTTCATTTTTTTAATTGTCTTCCTCGTCCCCCCACCCCCACCAATTCTTCCTTTGATGTAATCACAACTTATTTTTATGATGATTTATTTTTGATCTTCTTGTTCTAGTGGACCATATCAGTCAGCTATATCACAAGTGAAGACAGCTCTCTCGGACTTTTTGACCTCTGTCGATATTATTCTCTACGATTCAGGTAAGTCAGTCAATACAGAAAATGAAGGACAGTATTAACTTGTTGACATTTGTAGCGGGCACTTTCTTTGACTTCTTATGACTCGAGTTTCTCCCTGTTCTGGGGAATCCTCTCGTATATGCTAGCTAAGTTTTAAAAATCGTTCTACTGTTACCTCCTTTGTAGGTCAATGTGAAGAATCGCGAGAGCTGTACTTTCAGAAACTGAAAGAGACACTCAAGACGACTAGGGATGCCCTCAAGGTATGGTTTTGTTGACTCTTTGAATATTGTGTATGAAAAGTCGCAATTGGACGAAAATATGACGATGTACAAATTAATTCCAGCACCTGAAAAATCTCATTGACGCTAAAGAGAATGGGATGGGGAATGGAGGTGGGGTTGTGAGTGGTATTCTACAACTGACCAAGAAATCATTGTCCCCGACTGGGAAGGAAGCAAAATGTCTGACCAATATACTCTCTCCTAATCAAACAAATGTAGGGATTAGCGGAGGAAGCTCCGGAAGTCGTACGGAGAAATGGGACCAAAATAATAAAACTTCTTTGGCTACGACGAGAACAGATGAAAGGTATCAGAGTCTTGTACAGAAGTACATAACAATTTGTTAGTTATGAATTAGATTGTTCATAAAGATTAGGTGTTTAAGTTTACATTAGTAATTATATTGTAAAAAAATATTTTTTCAGACCCCCATTGCCACCAAAGTTGAAACAATGGACAGCAAAATCATTCGACACGATTGACTGGTCCCCGTCCACACACAGAGAGACAATGGGGGACAATAATAGTGGGAATTTGTACTCGGGTCAACATCATAATGTTCATAATAACAACAATAATAGTTCAGCAAGTTTGTTGTTGAATCAATGGCTGGAGCAGTCATCCTCATCGACCAAAACAGGGGGTACAAGTTCTTACTTGAACAACAATTCATCTTCATCCTGTTCCAGTAGCCAACAACATCTCTCAGGTTTGCCATTTGAAGATGTAGCTATTAAAATTAGAAGAATTTTTGTGACATCTTGTATAAGGAAGACAGTTTGATGTAACTATACTGTTACTCCTGTGGTATTTAGTTAATAATCTATTTTTTCCATCTTTCAGTTCATCGTTCCTCCATCTCATTTCAACCTGGAATCGATAGTACAGGTGGTTGTGGGATGGGAGGAGGGAGTACGAGTAGCGGAAGTTACCACCATCATCAATCTTCAAAATTCTTGGAGTTGACATCTACATCCTCTCTCCATTCCCAATCCCAATCCCAGAATTGGGTTGACTCGGCATTGTATGTCGGTTTGGGAAGATCGTCGACATCCAGTGCTTCGGGAGGAGGGACTGCTTCTTCCACCTCCAAAATTCTTCAGCAGTTGAATGGAAAGAAAACCCGGACTCTTTCTGACTCTTACAGACTGGGTTCGGACGAGTCTCTAGACAAAATTTTACTCGTAGATGATTCAAGCCGATCGCAGTCTGCCGCCACTACTCATTCCCAATCACTCAGCCTAGGCAGCAGTTTGGATAATTTACTCCTCGTCGACTCTCAGTCACAACAGTCTGGCCTCAGTCCCAATTCCAATTCTACCTCTGGTGGAGGAGGTGGAGGGACAAATCGTATGTCCGACAATGTTGTTGTTGGATTGGCTGGACTGAGTAATTATGACCCAGAGAATGATGTGGATGCGGATGTGTTTTTGACAGAAGTTAAAACAAGACCATCTCATGACAGTCTACATCAACACCATTCAAATCCTCATCCACACGGAGTGATGGGAGATGAGGGAGGAGGAGGAGGAGGAGGAGGAGAAGAACTTCCACCAAGATTACCTGAGAAACAGAGTAAAATTCGACATTTTCTCTTGGGGACTAATTCCGCTACAATCGCATCTTCCTCGTCCCACAACCCCAGGTCTCCCTCTCCGTATGATAATGTACAAGAGGGAGAGGAAATAGAGGGCCTCAGTACTTGGCATGACTATTCTAGACACAATTCTACGGTGGGATTTCATAGGGAACATTTACAACGCCAGTTTATGAGTTATTCCGAGTCAAGGAATACACTAGTAGGAGCTTCAATTGGAGAGGTTAGTCTAAAATACATTATTAACACATTCAAAAATTATACCCTACTTTCAAATCTGCATTGTCACAAAAAAATTTCTTTTCTTTTTTAGTCTGATGAAAAGCCTCCTTTGCCCCCGAAAAAGAAACATAGTCTCAGTGAGTTTCAAAAAATTCTATTTACATTCTTCATTTAATGTATTATGTACGACCTTATTTCGTAACTTTCGAACACTTTTTTTTATCCCCTTTACAGTCACCGCGTACGTTGAGCTGATGAAAGACCACCAGTAAGTTTGAGTTTTAAACAGTTAAATGGTCATGTGAAAACAAAGCAGTGTTGAGTCATTAAAATTGTTCTTTTATGAATTTCAGGTTTCATAATTTCGACTCTCATTCCTCCTCCTCTCACAATCATCATCATCATTTCCACAATCATCAGAATTCCTTACACTATCAACACAGTTCTGCCACTTCGTCAAGTACATCTCAACACCCGCCACTTTCTCATCAACATTCTCATCAAGTCCCCCTTCAAAGTTATTTCTCCAGTTATAATGAAAATCCTCATTCAGAGGATAATTTCAATAATTTGATGGCTGTGACTCCTGGAGGAACATGTAGTGGAGATATCAAAAGAGCAGCTTATGCACAATCCAGTTCACATCATCATTTCCCAAGTGGTTTTACTGCTGGACAGACGGGATGTAACATCTCAGCAACAATGTCTCCGACTGGAGACATTGATGATGGGGATTCCTTTGACAATCGATATATCCACACGACCAATTCCTCAATCTCTCCTAGTTCTTCCTCCGATGGTCACTTAGTTTCCAAAGCACCTGCCCTCCCACCAAAAAAATCCAGAGGTTTTCTACGAAATTCGGTCAGTGAACAGGGTGCTTTAATCTCTTCGAGGCCACATAATTCTCCTCCAACTTCTTTGACATTAAATACTCTGACAATTCCTGTGGTCGGACCTCTCTCAGTCACACCTGTACATAGTTTCTCTGGGTATGTTTCGTCACATTCATTTTCAAAATGTATAGATTCAACAAGGAATGTGTGTGTTCATGATTCTACTTTTCTCTATTGGCAGTGCGGAGTCAGTTTCGATCGAAAGTCCACAGTACGTAGTTTTAAATCAGTCGAAAAGACATCATGTACCTTATTCATCAATTGTTTAGCCAGTGATGCTTATAATAATCATTTTCTTAATTCTCAGACCAATTGACTTGGACGAGGACATGGAAATTTTGACCATTTTGGATGTCAAGGGTATTTTTAAACAAATCACGTTAATTATTTCTAACTAGGAATTGATAATGTCATTCAAGTATTTTAATATACAATCTAACTATTTATTACAAAAAAGCCTTGCTCGTCATGAATGATGGGAGTACAACGACGAAAGCAAACTGTGATGGTCCGGAAGTCAAGGGTAAGTTTTCCAATCCAATTCCATTCTCTCATCATTTAATTTTGTTGGGATTCCATCTAAAGCCAAATGGAAATTTTTGCAAACAGGTGGAGAACCACATGTTCTCATCGTCTATGCCGCTAGTCCTAACTTAACTGGTAAATAAGTCGTATTTTTTACCCTGATTTGATGAAGAATTTTAATTGAGGATGATGGTCATTACAATTTGAACTCATTTTTTGTAGATTTCAAATTTCGCGAAGTCTTCCTACTAACGTATCGCACTTATTTTGTGCGGCCCTTGGATGTAGTGTCGAAGGTATTTGCAAATATCATTAGTAACATTACATGCTTGAATTTCCTGTAGTTATTTTTTGCTCACAAATTAATAAATATTTGGTTTGTCTTTCAGATTTGGAAACGATACCTTTTCTTTGAGAAAAAAACTGATCGCGCATCCATAATGCACTCGAGGTGATTTAGTTTTTAAAAATAAATTCATTTTTAATATAAAGAATTTATGCTGAAACATCTGGTACTCTCATGAAATTTAGAGCCACGCTGGACCTATTTGTGGACATCGTCAATTCGCTTACGTGAGTTTCTAAAAAATAAAAAAGGGGTTCATTGACATGTACAAATCCAAACAGGTTGTAAATACTTTTATAATTAATTTTCATTGCAGACCAATGGACTTGGATGAGGAAATGTTGTTCAAAGTTCGGAACTGCATCTATTATTTAGTGAATAACGGGGAAATCCTAACGTGAGTTAAATTAGATTACTTTGTTTCTACTTGTGCACAAAACAAATTGTATTCATAACTCTTTGTTTCTACTTTGAAATTTACCTTCAGTGCTTTGAAAGCAAGAAAGGGCCTGATTATCAAGTACGGCGTACGGGTAAAACTTCTCTGCCCAAAACCTGTCCCGGCTTCCCTCGCCGTCACAGCAGAGTAAGTAACAATATAAGAAAATTGTAGCTTCTAACAATAAAGATTTTACAAAATGTTTTGTTAATATGGAGGAAAATTTCATTGATCAATTGCAGGTCACAATCATTACTACATTATAGCGCGACAAGTATAGCTCAGCAGGTAAATAGTACAGGAGTTTCCTATATTCACCATATATTCATCATAGTCAAGTTTTTAAAAGAACAAATTGTGATGCTGATTGAACACAATTTTTTCAGATGACTTTACTTGATGCTGAATTATTCCGACAACTAGAGCCTGCTGAGTTACTTTTGTGGTCTAGGGACCAAAGTGAAGACTTTTGTGCATTGAATAATTTCACGGAGCATTTCAATAAGGTTTCCTATTGGTAAGTGATGCTGTAAATTTAAATTTATTGTCAGATACATATTCCAATTCTTACGATTTACATTTACATTTTACACAGGGCGAGGTCTAAAGTTTTAACTTGCGTCACGGTAAGTATTCATGTTAAAAATAGTGTTGTGGATTTAACATAATAATATGTTTATATTTAATGAGTGTTTGTTGTTTTTCCTCTCTAGTCCCGAGAAAGAAATCGAACGAGTAAGAAATTTTTATATAATTAATTTATAGTAGCTGCTGTAATTTTTGTTTAAATTGAAAACCGAAAAAAATATTCGTATGTGCAAGTACAAAATTCATGATCTCTTTTGCTCTGTTTAACAGTGAAAAAATTAATAGAAGTCATGAGACGCTTACGTGAATACAATAATTTCAATTCACTCCTAGCAGTTCGTAAGTGACTACTATACTTTTATACAAATTTGATACAGTTTTGATGTGCAGTTATAATTACTTAATCTCAACCATTTCTATACTCGTTTCTGCAGTTGCAGCTTTGGATTCTGCCCCAATTCGACGCTTAGGTATTTACTCAATTTTTTGATCTCATTATTATCATGCAAACTACTTAACTAGATACTGAATTTGGTGACTAAAACTTTATGCATTTCATTGTACATTAGGATTTTCAAAACGTTTGACCGAGGCACTGAAACCCCATGCGTAAGCATTAAAAAAGTTGCAACTTGTTTTCCAAACGAATTTTCAAAAATACTTTGCAGATTTAACGATAACCATGTCTTATTGCAGGGCTCTAACTGATTCATCAGGATCTTTCAGAACTTATCGTCAGGCGTTGTCAGAAAGTGAGTAAAAAATCAGAATTTGCTTGAACCAATTTTCATTTTGTCAGTTACGAATTAAATCCTAATTGTGTCTTTGAACAGGTAAACCTCCTTGTATACCCTACATGTAAGTTTTTTATCTTAAAAGACTGAAAACTAATTAAATTCTTTGGAAAAATTGAGATTGGTTACAAATGTACAAATTTCTTGTTTGCAGTGGGCTGGTTCTACAAGACCTGACATTCGTACATATTGGCAATGCAGATTTTCTTCCTGATGGCAAAGTTAACTATATAAAACGGTGGCAGCAATATGTTGTGCTAGAACCTATACGTCGCTTTCATTCTTGGTAAAAATTTTGGCATTAATTACATTAGATGTAAGACTTAGATTCTAATTGCTTCAGTATAACAAGTATAACACTAACTTTTCATTTTGTTTTCCAGTCAATACCCATACATTCGGAACGACTCTCTACTCACATTTTTGAATAATTTCGACGAATCTTTAAACGATGACGACCTATGGCAGCTGTCGGAATTAATTAAACCAAGAAGTAAAACTTAGTCATTTTTTCTAGTTTTTAATTTTTTCAAAAGAAAGAATTCAAAGTTTAAAATCACTAGGTTGACAATGCAAATGCTCTAGTTTAATTCCATTGATACAATTCACATGGAGTAATGTTTTCAATGCAACATGGCAAAGGATTATTTTATATTTGACAATGCAATCAATCATATTTTGATATAATTTTTAAGAAACGTCACATTTTA